>JAQBSW010004199.1:0-67500 GCA_029291075.1 Eudiplozoon nipponicum
TGTTCATGCTACCAACCCCGGGTCCACTAGCTTGAGCCCGCCGGTCGTCAAGCCGGAATTTCTATGGCTACGGGCTAAAGAAGGTTGTGTATTAAAATTCTGGGTTGATAATCTTAATTAAACTGCAAAAGCAACTTTGGGAAATGTATAGTGTATGTCAGCTTAATGTCAGAGCTTCGTTTGAAGAATAAAAAAATTGAAGACGTGGGTTTATTCGGAGTTGTTATCGGCGGATGCGAACAGCCCGACATGTTCTTTAAATCAACTTTGTGAGCTTGAAGTAAACACCGATCACATTGTATTTAACCATCTGTCGAATAAGAGCAAAACTACGGTACTAGTTTTGCTGTTGTTCAACGACTGGCTAACTCCAATTGGTTTGGTGTTATGTATTGCCGCGTTTTGCGTACGCGGGTTGTAGCTTTGCAATAACAATTTCACAAAGATCCGATTGATTAACCTTTCCATGTATTCCTTTGTTTTGTCTTCGATTAGATTAGGTGCATATTCTTCCCTTTCGTCCAAAGGCTTCAACATCGTTCATACTAATCATTGGTAATGCGGTGTTACGTAATCTTTGTTTACTGGCAACATTTCGGAACGGAAATCCCCGTTCAATCTTCAGGCCAATTATCACATATATACACAGCACAATACCTACAATAGCAGATTTAAGCAAAGTTGCTTTTTACGGTCGTGACGATATGTTTTCCTACGATTTTGAATAATTTTTTTCAAGATGTTTGCCGATCACGTGATTGAATTTTTTTCTATGGATTTTGTTATTAATGGTGTCTTTGTACTATAAATAGAAAAATCATGAATTTTAAAATGTGTTGACGTCATTGTTTGTTTATTATAAATCAGTATGCCATGTAGTAGTGTTGTATGCCTAAATATATTATACCGAAGCTAGTTTTCAATTTTTATTGTCGACGCTGTGTAACAGGTTTGCTTACTCCACAGATTGTCTTTAGCTATGCTAACAATACATATCTATGTTGAGTCTCCGTGATTTGCGTTTGAGGATTGTTGCTTTAAACCATCTAAATCTGCTATTTTGAGTCTTCCTGTTAACGTTTGATTAGAGGCCTGAGGATAGTTTGGGAAAGTCCAAACCGAAACGTAGCCAGTCAACGAAGATTAGATCGTACCTCATTTCCAGTGATTAGTATGAACGATGTTGAAGCCTTCGGAAGAAAGGGACGAATCCGCACCCAGCTGAAACGAAGACAAAATTGATGCGTACGTGGAAATGGGAGTCAATAGAATCTTTGCGAAACTGATGGCACAAAGCAAGAACTCGCGAACGCAAATCGCGGAGAATCAACATATGAAGCTCGCACTGCGCAACAATCATTCAAAATACATATGCATGACAGACGCTTTTAGATTGAGAGGTGTTTCTTTGAATTTATATATTGTCAGAGTCAGTAAACGCTTTACTCGACGATCTTTATTGTGCATGTCTTGTCGTGTGAAAAAAGTTAAATGCCTTAGAATTGTTGACGCTAAATGTCTTCGTAATGCCTTACGTGCCACTGCATTCAGGTAAATGATAAATCTGTCATTCGTCGTATCGTTCATCATGGCGGAGTCATACGCATATTGAACCTTATCTACGAGGCAACTTGTAGTGCTGTGAAAGTATTATTGTAGAATGTAATCCGATTTGCAGTGATAAACAGAGAACACTATGAGGACAACGTATAGTTCATTCCAAAAACACCTATATTGCACGACATTCACACTACACTATTTAAATCAAATAATTAGCATTGAATATAGGCATTATGGAGTGCACTAGAAAAAAAGGCTCCATAGTCAAATCGAAGAAATGGAGAATATTCTCTTGTGTGACAATGATTTGTCAACAAATCGTAATACGTGTATTGATATTTTTCTGTTAATGTAGACAACTGAACTCTAATTTGCCAATTGTCACTGTGTGGAAAAATAAGATGATAATTTTCATTTAACGGTGCTATTATTTTCGAAAAATACATGTTATCATTGTTCCATTTTTCCGCTTTCGCTTAAAAATAGGATTTTATCGTAATTCAAATTTCGCGGTTTTCTTATCGTTTTCAGCCGGATGATACCACTATGTCCCCCTCAGCGGCAGAAGACAAAACAACCGATGAGGACAACGAACTTTACCGTATACACGTTAGTGCAGGAAAAAAATCAGATTTGGGTAAACCATTAGCAGAGGATTTCAAGAACGAAAATCTGATCTTGCCCAGAAATGTAAACCTGTGTAAAAAGATCAGAAAAAATTTTGATGTTCCTGTAGATTATGCAACAACTAGATTGGTTTGCTTCGTTTTGGATGATCGCCGCAATTTAAAAACTAATTTGCTTTCCAAAGAAATTGAATACTTTTTTTCAACATGTCGCACAAGAAGGGAAATTAATTTATTTAATATATCTTACATTACCAAAAGTTTATGTGAAACGTCATATTATCGGCAAGGCTACAAAGTTATAAAATGGTCGTCCGCTGGACCGAACGCTTACGATGATATACACCGACAAATACCGACTTTGCCACCTGGTTGGTGAGTTTTTCTGATTTATTATTTAAGCTTTATAGTCTTAAATAGTTTTCTTACCCTTTGGTGTATTTTTTCCTATAATGTAACTGGTTAAACACAAGTGTGTTTAAACTAAAATTATCCGTTCCAATGCAATTCGACAATGAAACCTTGATTTGTATGCAATATTTTATTTGAAACTTCGTGTGGATGTGACTTTCCGAATAGCCATTCACCTCTGGATTTTTTTTACATAAGGCCATTTTTTGTTTCGTAACTTGCTTAATTCAACAGATTTGTCTTTTTACCTTAGCAAAAGTCTTTATGAGATTCGTTTTAATGTAACATGAAAATTGAGTTGTTATAATTGATAAGTTAAATTTGTAAGGTTTTTTAGGTCTCTTCTATTGCGTGACTTAGCTATAGCCTCTTACTGACCTTAGCAATCCTGTTGATTGATTCATATATGTAAATATCCTCCAAAATCTTGCAGCAAAAGTTGCTGCGTAATTTGCCGTATTACTCTTGGAAAATGTTAGTTCATTGCTGTTGAAATGAATCTTTTGGCCCGTGAACTAGAGTTATCTCGTTCCATTCCACTTCGGCTATGGTTGCATTGTCGGCTTTTTGTCTTTCTCTTATTTACAATTAAAGCTCCCGTCAGTTTTGTTAAATTATTTTGACGCTACTGTCAGTTTTAAATGATTTTTACCAGTATTCGTTCTTCTACGGTATTGCTCATACTCTGCAGTATTAGATAAGACTTCAAATTTCTCTTTTCATGATGCAACTTAACGGGATGATGCAATCAATAAAACTTGGATATAAGCGGTCATGGAAAAATAATATAATGCCGTTCAAAATGGATGTGCTTCTCATTCTACCTGGTTCTCGTGTTGCGTTCCGAGATGTTTGCATCCGCTGTCTATCTGATTTTTCCATATATTTCGACCTCCGGATGTGGAGGCCTTTTCCAATGGAAAGCACTTAAAACACAAAAATGACAATCAATGTGTCAAGTGGAAATATTTGCTTAAATTGCCCTATTTATACTTGCTGTTAGATTTCTTAAGCATAAATTGTTTTTAATAGATAAGTTTATGACAATTTGGTTTGTGTATTTGTCTGCATGTGTACACTCTTCGAAATGATATTACAGTGATCTAATAACAAATACTGGCGACTCACTGGATAAGCGTACGTCATGCCCGTGTGTATGTTTTCTCGTTTGTTTTGGATTGAGTAGTAATAAATTGCTGCGCGTGTACACTCATCCCAGTGAAATTACGGCGATTTAGCAACCTCTGACTATTCCCTAGATAAGCGTATGCCACGTCTGAGTTTTTTTATATGTGTGTAAGCATTTGCTTAAGACTGAGAAATAATCTGATCTATTTAATTACCGGCACGTATAACAGTCAATCAAGTGAAACTAAAATGATAACTGTCATTTTCTAAATGCACACGTCAGACCTATTTTTACATGTAATTTCCTAAACGAAGTAATTACGTGAGGGCATCCCGGTGAGAAGGAGGCAAGATACTGTCAATACATTAAATAATTAAGAGTTAACAAAATTAAATTATAAACGGATAATTTTTTTAATAGGGTAGAAAGTTCAAATAAAAACAAAAGTGGCCATAAGAGAAATTTGAAAATTGCCGGATAAAGAACGATAATAGCAATAGTGAAAAGAAAATTTTCCTTTTTACCTTCCTATCATATAAACATATATGATTGTTAAAAGGCGTTACACTAACAACAAAGCATAAAATAATACATAAAATAAGATAAGAAATAATCAAGAATGATATTATAAGATAATCAGAAATAAATAAGAAGATACACCTCTGTAAGTTAATAGCAGTTCAATGTTCTTATTCTTTTACTTCAGCGAGTTCCTGATTCCTTTCCTACCATTATTTAATGCTGCATTCCAACTTGGACCTAGTGATTTTTCCACGGCTGTTTCATTCTATATGTCATTTCTCGATTTAATTTCGATGGATTCTCTAATCCTGGTTGATCATCCAGTAATATTAGAAGGAAGCAACGTGACGATGAGACACGTCATAGAGATGATATAAATATGTTTGTCCTCCACTTATTTTAAATTTAGGAATCAATTTTATAAGCAGATTAGAGGTGTTCCAATGGGACAGCCACTGTCAGTTGCAATAGATAATATCTTCAGGCATTACATGGAAAAAAACCTCTTAGATATAACACCCATTAGTCCAAAATTGTGTGTATGATATTTGGATGATATAATAGTTATTAGGAATCACGGAGAGGATCAACTGATAAATTTCTTAAACATAGCAAATCAGTTGAGTGAGCTAGAATTTGCAATCGAAAATGAATCATGTTGCGAATTACCATTTCTGGATGTTAAGTTAATTATAAATGGTACAATACTAGAACGGGATGTTTATAGGAAGGATACTTACTCAGGTATCCTTCTTAATTTCAATTCAAATCATCCATATAGAATGAAAATTGATATCTTTAATCGATGATAATAAGAAGCTGAAGATTAACCTCGAGAGATTCAATTAGGTTGACTGCGAGGAATATTCAGTGCTAATGGGTATCCTCTAAAGTTAATTGAAGCAACTATAATCACGACTGGAAGTGCGTGAAGTCAGATCAAACAAAAGATGATCGGAGGGTAATGGTAATACCTGACTCTAAACTAAGTAGGAAAATCAAAATGGTATCATCAAAAATACAATATACGTACTACTTTAAAACAGACCCTTACCCTAGGTAGTAAACTGCCCAGCCAAAAGGAGAAAAGAGAACCATTAAACACAACTGCATTATATGAAATTCCATGTAACGACTGTAACTTGATGTATGTAGGTGTAACCATGCGCCCAATTAGGGTAAGAAGAGGGGAACTTAAAACCTCATGCAAGTATGGCCATGAAAATCGATCGGATTTTGCACGCCATACAGTAGAGACAGGACACAAAATTAATTGGGATGGATGCAGACGCATATCACTTTGTGGCCGTAACAGATCGACAAGATTGATTGGAGAATCCATCGAAATTAAATCGATAAATGACATCATGAATGAAACAGCCGTAGAAAAATCAGTAGGTCCAATTTGGAATACAACATTAAATAATGTTAGGAAATTAAGATTGCAGGAATCAGAATCAGAAACTCGCTCAAGTAAAAAGTAAGAATACTGGAGTGCTATTAACTTACAGAGGGGGAGGGTGAGTAATTCAATATCTCCTAATTTATTTTCTGATTATCTTATAAGTTTATCCTTCATTATTTGTTATCTTATTTTATCTATTATCTTATGTTCTGTTGTTAGTATTAGTTAGAGGGTAAAAAAGGCAGATTTTCTTTGCACTATTACTTTTATCTTTCTTTGTCAAGCAATTTTCACATTTCTTTCACGATCCATTTGTATTTTTATTTTAACTTTCTACCCTATTAAAACACTTTGCCCGTTTCTAATTTAATTTTGCTAACTCTTAATTATTTACTGTATTCATAGTATTTTGCCCCCTCCTCACCGGGAAGCCACTCGTAATTACATCAACTATTAAATTACGTGTAAAAATAGGTCTGACGTGTGCATTTAGGAAATGACGGTTATCATTTTATTTTCACTTGAATGACTGTTGCACGTGCCGGTAATTACATGTAACAGATTAGTTCTCAGTCTTGAGCAAACATTCACGCACATACACACAAACACACAGACATGGCATACGCTTATCTAGTGAATAGTCAGATGTTGCTAAATCGCTGTAATTTCACTGGGATGGGTGTACACGTGCAGTAATTTATTACAAATCAATCAGAAACAAACGATAACACAAACACAGCTTCCATTGTTCCAGTAATTTTCTTTTATCAAAATATTTCGGCCCATCTTACCGTAGGCCTTAATCAGTTGCATCTCACGAAACAAATGAAGCAAGTGTTTTATTTCCTCTAGTCATAATATTTATATACCTCATCAGATCAGGTAATTTCAATTTATATTCAGGTTCGCAACAAGGAAATTCCTTCAAGATAACACAAACAATTCTTTAAATCAAGTTTGCAAGCTTGAAGTAAACACCAATCCCATTGTATTTAGCCAGACGTCGAACAACATAAAAAACTACCGCCAGCCGCAACGCACTGACGCGTTTTGACCTTCCATGATGATCATCAGAGTACGACGGCAAACTGACTATCGAGGATCAGACCGCATTGAATATATATGGAAATCAAAGTTAGGTATGCGGCCCTCAACTCTAACAGGCTCGCATACATTGAACTTGAATGGAAATGTCGGTGGCACAATTTCTATGCAGTCACGAACATTAACTGTTTTTAGCTTTCGCCACATATACATATATAGGCAATACAATTTAACAATAATTGATTACGCGGGTTGTGATAACAATTCTTTAAATCAGGTTTGCGAGCTTGAAGTAAATACCAATCCCATTTTATTTAGCCAGTCGTCGAACAACAGAACAAAACTACCGCCAGCCATGACATAACCACAAACTTTAAAAAAAAAACGTTTGTGGTTATGTCATGGCTGGCGGTAGTTTTGTTCTGTTGTTCGACGACTGGCTAAATAAAATGGGATTGGTGTTTACTTCAAACATACTGGCATGAAGTACGCTTACCATTTGAGTCGTCAGTATTTGTTATTAAATCACTTTAATCTCATTTCGACAAGTGTACACATGCAGACAAATACACAAATCAATTTGGCATACACTTACCTTGTAAAAAGCAAGTTATGCTTAAGAGATCTAAGAGCACGTAAAAATGAGGCAGTTTAAACTAAAATTTTCCATTTGATATGTTTATCGTCACTTTTGTGTGTTATGTGCTTTCCATTGGAAAAGGCCTCTTTATCCGGAGGCCGAAATATATGGCAAAATCGGGTAGACAGCGGATGCAAACATCTCGGAACGCAACACGAGAAACAGGTAAACATTCTATTTCCTGTCGTGCAACATATTTATTTTAATGCTTCTCAGTCTTTGAGATTTGATGTATTTTAATCCGTGCCATTTTACAGTCTATATTCAAAATTATTATTAAACTACCATTGGTTGCGCGGACAGTGATACCAATTATTTTGATCAAGGTTGCGATCTTGATATAAGCACCAGCCCCATTAAGTACATAAATTTGTCTGTATAAACTAAGAATTGTATAGCGTATAAAAGGCAATTCATTCAGTAGACCGGTTTCGTCCTTATTCGGATCTCATCACGTACTGACCAGAATTTGCCGCGGACAGGGCTCGAACGTGGTCACGTCTGCTTTGGAATCTAATGCTCTAAACAATGGGCCACCCTGCCGCAAGATACACACAATTTCCAGTTATATACTAACTAATGTAACTTCGTTAGTCTTTTTCCTTTTATGCGGGGGGATCATATGGCATCCATTTAGATCAAAAATTTCAAATAACCCTTCACAATCTGTCATTATTGAACAGACGATACACTAGATGGGAAAGTGGTATTGAAATGAACATTTATATGATAAAACGAACTTTGGTTGTTTACAGCACTAGATTCCGAAGCAGACGTGCCTAAATGGATGCCATACGAGCTCCACCTAAAGGAAAAATAAACTAACCAAGTTACATTAGTTAATATATAACTGAAAATTGTGTGTATTGTAGTGTGCGGCAGGGTCTCTTCGTGGTTATAGCACCGGATTCCGAAGCAGATGTGCCCAGATTCGAGCCCTGTCCGCGGCAAATTCTGACCAGTACGTGATGAGTTCCCAATAAGGACGAAACCGGTCAACTGGATGAATTGCCTTTTCTACACTATACAATTCTTAGTTTATAAAAACAAATGTATGTACTTAATGGGTCAGGTGTTTATATCAAGATCGAAACCTTGATTATATAAAATTATTAGTCGATTTTTTGTTAAATCTTCAATAATGTTTGAAATTACGTTTTGACTATACATATTACTCTAAACTTCGTTAATTACACTTGATGCTTACCGTTGTTTCAATCCGTCGTCAATTATACACACATTTGATTAAGCTTTAAATACCTGGATGCTTTTACTGGTGTAGCATCGCTCCTAATTTTGTGTTTAATAAAAATAAATAATTTTTATTTGTGGTTACGCCCAAATTTTATAATAAAATGAATAATTATTTTTAGTGTGTGTTTTGGCTAAAACAGTTCGATTACATCAGTAATATAATATATGAAACTCATTTTGAGGTCATGTATAACTTTTAGTGTAGACATTTTATGCATTTGTAATATTAATTGAGAAATAAATCATGTATGGATGAACACTCTTATTAAATAACAAATATTTACAGCACAGTTAGGAAAAACCGATTTTCATTTCACCAGAACTAAAATCGACTGGAATATCATGTACTTTTTACAGTTTTTTAAACGTGGGGATGAAGTGGGATTAAATATACATTATGTAAGAAAAAACAGGAAGCAGGTAACGTACATGCTGAAGCACGCACAAACACGCGTGTACACAAGCAAAACAGTTAATAGTTCACATTTGAATCATACAAGAACTACTTTTGTCTATTTAAATGAAGATTAAGAATGTCGCAGGAAACAGCCTCCGCTATGCGTAATTCTTTTTCGGTGTTTCTTTAATAAATACTTGGAAATCCGTCGGAACGTGCCGCACAAAGTCAGCTTTCGTAGTCTAAAGTGTTCTTGAATTCCCTTCTTTAGTAATCGTCTAGTCTGGTGTACATTGCGCACTGAACAGCTTTGGCATCTGTATGAATAAACAATGTTAGACTGTTCGATTGCATGGTGCTTATTCTTTCCATTTAACTTCGGTAGGCGCTGTTTGGTAAAAATAAGCATCAATTGTGTACCAGAAATCTGAGTACTAACAATTTTTTTCAATTTTTTATGTAAATATTTCGAATGGCAATTTTACTTTAAAAGTTATCCTGAAATATATTGTCTTTCGGTGGGGTACAGCTTCATTGCACTTTTTTATTGCTTACGTTTCATGTTTTCTTCAATAAAATTTTGGGGATAAGTGTTTTTTAATAGTTATTTTAAACACGGCCAGTTTTTAGCATTATTTCCAATGATTAGTATGAACGACGTTGAAGCCCTACCGAAGAAAGGGACGAATCCGCATCCAGCCAAAAAGATGACCAAATCGATGCGTAATATTTAATGGGAATCAATTGGGTCTTTCTTGTAAGTGATAGTGCAAAGCAACAACCCGCGAACGCAACTCGCGGATAGTCAACAAATGAAGCTCACACTGCGCATCTGTAACTCAAATCAGCATTTTTTCACATTTCATTCTCACGCCAAATTTTGCTGCAGAATTTTGATGACTGGCATTTTATGTAACATCGATGAGGCTTTTTTCTTACCTACAGCCTCTATTTATTGTACCTTGGCCATATACAAAATTATGATTTATACGATGTCTTTCTGATTTTCGGACAGCACAAGCTGTTAGGAGAACGAAAAGCAATTATATAACCAGCACACATTTTGACTTTGTAAATAATGCGAAGAATAAAATACGTCATCTTTCCAAGTGTTA
Organism: Eudiplozoon nipponicum; assembly: GCA_029291075.1. Lineage (NCBI taxonomy): Eukaryota > Metazoa > Platyhelminthes > Monogenea > Mazocraeidea > Diplozoidae > Eudiplozoon > Eudiplozoon nipponicum. The sequence continues at coordinate 10,104 of JAQBSW010004199.1, forward strand.
AAAATCTGCTCAAAAGCATCCCTATTTATAAAACATCGAATTCCTCCGTAAGTGGATCGCTATGTTAAACAAAAAATTCAAATCACTTAAAATATTCAGTATTTAACTCATGTGAATGGAATGGCGATTGGCTGGTCATTAGCACGTTTAACAGTTTATGCTCACATGCTGTAACAGGAAACATCATAATTCGGACCACTTATTGCCATAAATATGTGTGGTATGTTGATGACATGTTCATTAGCATAAATCTAGATATAGTATACCTTTAATCGGGATGCGCCATTCAAAATATCTACTAGAAGAATTAAAAAGTAGTGACATCTCGATTGGCTGATACGCAGTTGATGTTTAGTTTTAGTACAAAGCGCTAATTACGACCGGTATTGCCTTCTCCGGAAAATGCTGTTGTTCTATCTGTTGTGGCGTTGACATCAGTGGCGAGAGACTGTGTGAAGGCTGAGTAATGTCTGCGGTAACTGGCACACGTGAAGGTCCAATAAGTAGATGTTGCTCCGTCTCACTAGTTGTGCAGTAACAATATTGGCGTGACTGAAATTGACACTGTGAAGCAAGTCCAAAAGTCAGCGTAGGTGAAAAGCCAGTATGACAGGAGACAGCACGCACATGTAGCGCACAGCATAAGGCAAACGCGATAACGGACTAGCATGGTAAATTCACCATGCTTAAATAATTTTGAAAACGAAAGCTCGTACGCCATTGGTTAGCGGAAAATTTAGTTTGTTTTTATTGGTGCCCCGTAAATTGAATTTGAATTTCATTTACGCAACATGTCGGCGAATTGTTCTTGAGCCGTTACATCACTTTTCTCTCTCAAAAAAGAAAAACATTCCTCTCGGCGAGGCTTGATAAGAAATGCATGGCAGAGTTCGAACCAAGTTAAGCAACTGGTTATTTTTCTGCCCATAGCTATAAAAATGTACCGTAAATGCTGGGCTGAAGTATGCTTGTTGGTTGCTTCAACAATGATATGATGTCAAATAACCACCAGTAATTGCTACACTCATTGTTAGCTGTAGTCGCCGGTCATACCGCGTGAGGCAAAATAGAGCAGTGTAAGGTTTGGGAGCCGCAGCGTGAGGATTTCAAGGTAGATTGCCACTGAAGTTGCCAGGTTTAAGTTGAAAACTGGGCAGGCTGGATCACCGTCAATGTGTTTGAATACGACCAAAGGAGCTAGTGTGTGCTCGACGTTGTGGTCATGATATTCGTAGAGTGGTCACTGTGCAACTGATGAAGTTGAGATATGCATTGAAAGTAGCCTGTACCATGATATGAAGCTGATAACTACTTAGTGTTGCTACACAAAGGCGTTAGCTCTAAGTAGCTGGTCATACCAAAATAGGCAGTGTGAGCTCAGGTGTGAGCCATACGTTACAATGTAAAAATATATACATGGAAATCAAAGCGTAACAACAAAAGAAGTGTACTCGAACATTGCCGCAGAGAGAACTGTTAAAAATGCTACACAATTGTTAGCTAAGAACAGCTAGTTATACCACGTGAGGCAAGTGAGTGTGAGAAAAAAATGAATCATGTGGTTTCATAGAGATCACGTTGCCTGACATAGGGCGCAAGTGGTGCGCGTAAAGTTAAAATTTTGATACGAAGAATAACGAAAAATCAATGCTAAAAAAGCAATATTTACGCGTTATGCAGAGCAATCTATTGCTAGGTTGAGATTGTAGGCAGATAGAGCCTGAGACATGTGTAGAGGGTTGTCTGTTCCCAGGATCAGGCGCTTCGATAGACAGTTTCAACCTGTCTATGCTTACTGATGTAGGTGTCGCACCTTGCATTATAATGAAGTATTTTGGCTGTCTGAACAAAATCTGGTAAGGACCGCAATACTTTGATTGTAGTGGTGCAACAGCAGTGTCGTTGCGAACGAGTACTCTCTTACAGCTGTGGAGCTGCGGGTGAACGAAGACTGGGCGAGGAGTATGTCTCGGCTGCTGTTCAGACATGTTACCGAAATGAAGTCGGAGGCGGGTAGCTTCGTCTTGTGGGTCATCCTGTGCGGGTAGTAGACGTGGGAGCTGACTAGGCAGGCGTAGATCCATGCCATACAAAAGTTGTGACGCAGACGTTTTAATGGATTCACGAGTACGGGAACGCATGGCAAGCAGAACTAAAGGTAGTGCATCGACCCAGTTGCCATTAATGGACGAGGAAGCTAAAGCAGCTTTGAGTTCCCTATGCATTCTCTCTACCATGCCATTAGCTTGGGGATGGTAGGCAGTCGTCTGGCGTAAGATGCATCCCATGTATCGCAAGGTGGTTTTGAAACGATCAGATGAGAAGCAAGTGCCTCTGTCCGTGATGACCTCATTGGGAACACCATAATTGGATATCCATGCAGAGATAAAACCGTTAGTTACTTCGTCTGCAGAAATGGTGCCAAGAGGTAATGCCGCAGGCCACCGTGTAAATCTATCGATCATAGTTAGAAGGTAACTGAAACCTTGAACCTTTGTCAGATGAACTATGTCGATGTGGACGATGGCTAGGCGAGAAGTAGTTCGAAAATGTTGCAACTTAGAACGAGTGTGTCGTGTGATCTTGTTTTTCTGACAAATAGCACACTCTGAGACACATCGTTTAACATTCTGCCTAAGTCTGTGACCCCAGAAACGATCTGTAAGAAGTCGGACAGTCGCTTGGCTTCCTGGGTGAGAAATTGAGTGAATTGAGTCGAAAACCTTTCTCTGAAGGCTGTTCGGCAGAACTGGCTTGTTGGGTTTCCTACCCGTGAAATAAACAATAGGTAAGCCTTCCCAGAGACGGCATATGAACTTGGTGGGGTGACGGGCTACTGATCTTTGAATGTGAGTGTCACCGATCTGTTTCGTTCGTAGGAGGGGTGACGCTAGTGCAGGTTCACTATGTGTCACGGAATTGACAGTGAATGGCGACGGCGAAGGTAGTTGTAGCGAGACGTCTGGCATGGAAAAGGCGTCTGCAATTTCTGTCTGTGTAGTTGGCCATTACATATGAATTGAATATCAGAACGGCAAAAATACAGTAACTTAACCGAGTGCGTTTCACTGAGTTCAAATTTTTGACAATAATCCCGAATAAAATTATGATTTCCCAACTCAATAGCTTCCTATAAAAGAACATAAATAAATAACAACCCAACATCAAGCGAATACATCCAATGATTTTGGGCGTTCATTTTATCTACTTTTGCAACGAATGCAAAAGAAACTCTCTAACTGTACACGGTTAGGTGATCCAACACAGGCTATTATAGGTTAGCCAACCATTTTGCCAATTAATGCGTTTGCGTATTTATCATTGACACAATTGGTTTCAACGGCAAGCCATGTTTGTGTGTCTTAGAAAGAAATGATAAAATTTTGTAAAAAGTAACAAGATACATTTTTAAAAGTGTGATATGTAACAACACAAAGAAGAGAAGCAAACTAAACCTATATGCAACAGCAGTATCCTTCAGTTTTCACTGTACCGAGTCACTTGCTCTAGTTCGTCTTTTTCATTGTAATATATAAGCTGTAGAAGAACATTGTTTTCCCCATTCCCAATGGAGATGGTTTTTATTCAAAATGTTCCTTTTCTTAGTATGCCGAATAAAGCTGATGTGCACTACCTGCCTGGAAGCCATTGGCTACAGGTTTCTTGAGCAGCCAAAATCTGCCCTTCGTATCTGGCATGCTTACTCTCATTCCGTGACTACCCATTTAACATTAATTGTTATTGCTTAGTTAAACCAAATTCGAGGCTTCACATGAAATTGGATGATGCTTGTAGCCAATCAGATCCGGTAAGTTTCATTTTACCAATACAGCACCAAATAGCAAGTGCCTGTTGGTCGTCATGCTGTAAATGTTTATGGCTACGGCTCCAAAATTGATGATCATAGTAGGTCGAAATGCGCAGTAAGTACGATTAACTATATTTTTGGTATGATCTAGGACAGCTTGTATACAATGGGATGGGTGTTTATTTCGGCCACGTAAAAATGACAAATAATTTAAATCAATTCCCGTGCAATAAATGAAGTTTAAAAGGCTGGCCAATGGAACAAGATGGTAGGTTACATGATATAACTAACGCCTGTTTCGAAGTTTTACTGGGATCTATGCTGTCAAATTTCTATTCGTTAAAATATTTATTCGTAATTGTACTTTAGAATTCAATGAAGTCAAAAGATTCAAGAATGTGTCATTTTCTCTACCTGCTCCACTTTAGTCTAGTTATTGCGTAAGCTATTCACTATGTCGAAGTGGTAGGATTTAGTTTCCCTTATGCTTACTGAGAACAAATGGCATTTGATACAAATCCTAGATTTCGCCTTTTCGCTGATTATTTTCAATCTATTTTATTCTATCTCCACTCGTGAAAATGCTACACCTGATTGTGTTTCCTACATCTATAAGGAAATAAAGTGACTCACCATATACGTTTTCCACTTCTCAATCATTGCCAAATAACATTCGAAGTTAGTTAAAATTATTACGATGATAACCTGGAAGATTCAGAAAATATATCTTCACTAGTTGGGTTATTTTTAACTGATCGAAAGAATAAAATATGAGAAATACTTCCTCTTATATGGTCTATAATCAGGCTCTTCTCACGTTCATCCGACCATCTCTTTTTTTACGGCTACCAATTCCGTCATTTAAAATGAATGAACGGTATGCAAGACTTATACCATTCGCAGTCTGATGTATGCGAGGTAAATCACGTGATGATTAATTTGTAATCAGCAGCTCACTAGAGATAGGGCTGTCATTGGGATAATCTTTAAGAAATTGGGGTCAAATATGCAGCTTTCTTGAAAGCAAGAATTATCAGATTGAATCAAACAACTGAGCAATACTATGCAATGTTTCACTTTTTAACTGGTGGTGTTAATCGAATGCACTTCTTCAATGTCGTTGACGCAAGATTCGCCTTCTTTGTTGGTTTCTCTCATTCCTCTTATTAGTGATAAACAAATCTCATATATTATGAATCAATGGCCAAATATTTATTTTGAGCTTTCACGAAAGTCTTTGATGACGTTTTGTTATTCTCTATATTTATAGTTTTAGCCAACTTGAAGAATAATATTGGCTTTTAAGAGTACATTCGTGACTGCTGGAATTTGAAAATATAATCTCCTGGTTATGTAAAACGGCAAGGCTCGCCTCATTCATATTAAAACGTCGATTTTAGCCCTACAGTTTACTGTTTTGTACACTATTTTCAGTTTCTGATTCTATACGTTTGTACGTTTTACTGACCAATTACTATTTCACGTCGCGCCGGATCAAAACATGCGTTAGTTCGCTTTCGAAAGAGTATTTATCCCGGAGAATAAACTTATTTGGAATTATTTATTTTTGCCACTATTGCTCTATTGTGATTTACTAAACGCTTCAGCATGGCTTTTCGACTTTTTAATATCTTTAAACCCATCTATTACTAGATATTAATCTTCTCAGCACTCATACTTCATTTAAAAATCAATTTTGGTGTCACATTCGTCTAACAATTTTGCAAAGTTTAACATGTCTTTGACTTTAATCTACTAATAAGTCAATTTCGGCCTCTCGGATGAACAGAAGGCATTTCAATCTTAATTCCTTTTATCCAGATTTCCTGAAAAGGTTGAGTGAAAATGTATCCTTTCCCACGGTTGGAACCATTACTTCAATAGTTAATGCGTTTGAGAATTGAAAGTTCATTTACAATTCCGGTTAACCTATGAAATTGTCTGTCTACATGATTAGTCGTTTGGTTGACTTTCTATTCTTATTTACTGTTCGAAATCCCTCTAAGTGGTTCGTTCATGAAATACAATCCTGACGGTTGCAACTGAACTGTCGACATGAGGAACAATGCGGTCACTCACGACAGGATGAGCACTCAATGGTCCCTGCTCAGCATTGCTGTGTTAATAAGTGGTTGCGAATTTACGTGGCTCGCTCTGTGAACGTTCAAGCTACATTGATTTGTTAATTAGAACGTCCATATTTTGATTGTATACATGACACTGTTATCAACCTTAAGCACACGTACCCACTCGGTTTTATATTTTCATGTAAATATTTATCAAAGACAAATTTTTTCAATCTTTGTCGCGAAGTATAATTTGCCATTTATATTATTACTATTATTTTCAGAATTCAAATGTAAATTTATTTTTAACTAGTAAAGAGAGAGAATGATTGTATAAATGCTCTTGATTGCTTACTGGAGGGCGGATGAATTTCTTTTGAGTAGAATATGCCACAAAAAGATTAAAATTTCATCTTAATTAATTTTATGTGACATCCTCACCATTGGTTAATAAATGAACCTATAGTAATTGAAGCTAGGCTAAAGAAAATAAAACTTGAATGTGTGAAATATCTTCTAAACTTAATACAATTGATATGGCACGGGATAGAATACTAAGTAACATTCAATATGCGAATCGTATGAGAGAAAATATAGATTCCATAATGTAACTTAAAAAATCAATCGGAGTGAATAATTTTATGAATAAATTCTGCTTATTCTTATTTCCGTGTATATATTTTATGTAAGCGAATGAGTGTGCATCAAATCAATACCAGAATCTCTGTGTACGAAGAATCCTACATGTATTGTCATGTGGTTGGATTGATCTGCGACCGGTAACCTTTACACAGGATAAGATTTCAATCAAGCGAATAACGAAATTTCTTTAAGAATTTTTTAACATTAAATTTAGGAATAATATAACGATCCAATCACTTGTAGAAAGATCCGCATTTCCTCTATTGTTATTTATAGTTTCGCTAACTTTTTGTTTTCTCGGACCTGTTGCGCGAGTAAGTTAGAACAAACAGCGAATATTACCTGACGCGAACGCTTCTTCCATTTCTTCAGCCTTTCTGGTCCAAAAGGATTCGATGTAGGCTTTTAAACTGCGCTTAACTTGGCGTCATATATCGCGACGAGTATTATTATGAGCCGAGCGAGGTGGAATTTGGTGCCCCTTTTCGAGTATCTCTATAAATTTTACAGAGAGACAATGATTATTTCTACGGGAGCAACATACAGTATCACCTGAATTGTGCATAGGGGAACCTATCCACCGTTTTCCGGTAGTTGGAGGACGCCACGTGCCGCAACATCTAACACTACGTCTGAATATAATCTATATTTCGCGTGGCTATCAAACAACCGTTCAGCACTATCGTTGCGCGTCGAGCTCAAAGTTTAACTTCCACATAAATTAAATTCTTCGTTACATAAGCACTCATTTTGAGCATTCATGTCATCCATAACAAAAACTATATCTGAACTTCGTGCACTACATAGTAAGGCGCTTAGTTCGGAATAAAAACGTCCTTGCTTTCGTCTGTGCTGCAATCTGTTGGAGCATATGCATATACAGCGAAAAGGCAAAGTTGCTTACGGTTTTTCATTGATTTTAGTAGGTGTATTTAAACGTGCTGCACACAGAAGATTATTTTAAGGGATCCATTCAATTAAGCAAGCTTGAGCTCGTATGCTAAGGCAATACCATTGCGCCATTTATCGGCTTGATAAAACTTTGTGGAACCAGATGTTGAAGCCAATAACGCGTAGATATGGATGGTGCAACAAGTTCCGTAATGCACTTAGGATCCTGTATCCTGGTTTCAGATACGCAAATCGTGGATTTTTTATTGATTCAACGTTGTTGTTTTAATGTTCGCACATTAAATGCGCCGATGTTAAAACCTGACCTAGGTTTAATGAATGAACATATACTTGAAATATTTTCGATATTTGATAACCCGATTTTAGGCTCAGTGATATTATCTACAACAACCATATTCATAGTATCTAAAAGAGCGCTGTTGTTAGATTGAGAAGAGAAAAGGTAAGGAAATGAGGCAGAATCGGATATAAAGTTGCCTACAGTAGCCCGATTTCGCTGATCTGCTCTGCACGGCTCAGCAGCTAAGGCGACCATTTTTATACTGCCCGTCGGCTGATGCTTTATGTAATCATTGTAATTAGTAATGTTCATGGTTATATGTGGACTGTAAAAGAACACTAGTTCGCCCATTCCTAGTGAGGATGGTTTGTATTTTGAGTTTTATTTCTAGATAGTCTACAACCAACGCTGAATGGCACTATCTGACTAGATGCCAGAGACCAAAGTTTCTTTCTGCGGCCGAAGCTTGCCCTTCGCATCTGGCACGCTTGCTCTCATTCCGTCACTACAAATTTAACAATAAAAGTTACTGCAAAATTAGACCAAACCCAAAGCTTCACATGCAACGAGGTGATGGCTGTGTCCCTTTTTAAATCCGGCAAGGTTCATAATACCATTCTCGGGATCACCAAAAACATAGGTTAATGTATAACTGAAAAGTGTTTGCATTTTGCGGCAATTAGGACATAACCGATCTACCAGATGGTGTTCCTTTGCCATAATAGAATGGTTAGTTTATAATTACAAATTTATACGTAACGAGTTGTATTTATATCAAGCCCACAACCATAGTTTATACAATTGTCAGCACTATCCGTGCAATCAGTACTTATTTTATATCGATGTTATATTTTTTTTGCAAATCCGATATGTAGTCAATTGTTTATTAGTTATTGCGGATCTTTTAACAAATTAATTGAAATAGGACCAGAAAGAAATACCAAAGCCGGCATGACGATGAGACATAAGCTCATGTGCACATGCTTTTCATGATTTCTGTGTCTCATCATTAGCGTCCGCTATTGCGCGGTAAATCTGCTGGTATATCATTCTGGTCCTACTTGAATTATTTGTTGCTATGTCCGCATTACCTAATTAGCGGAACATCCCAGTTAATTTTGTCCCATCTCTATTAAATGACATGCTAGATCTGATCTATTAACATGCAATTTTATGGTACTCTGATATTGCCTAAATTAGGCACATCGCTTCACTTGCATACATTGGGCTACTGTCCTTACATGGAATTTAATACACTCCCGATATGTCTGAAGTTTCAATTGTATCCTTTTGGTTGAAAAGTTTAGCGCTCACGATAAGAGATTGTCTTAAAGCTTCTCTTATGTTTTATTTTGATGCTAGTATTTATATTTTCCTCGTTAATGTGAAATCCGGCGTTACCCTGCCCCTACAATCCTCCTTTGTTCCATCTGGTTTAACCAACTTCTAATTATGATTAAAGTTATTAACGACATACTTCATAGTTGCTTCTATTAATTGAACAGGGTACTAATTAGCGCTTGAAATGTAGACGTAAAAACCCCGTTTTGCTAAACAAAATTCAGCCAATAAATCAATTCCCTGTTGCGAAAAACACTTGATTTAAAACATTAATATATTTTCTTTTGCCTTTGAAATTTGAAATTTATCACTGAAGCTTTTCTTGGTTCATAATAATGACTATTTATGTTATATATATATATATATATATATATATCGGTTCATTTCTGTACATGGCTCGCATATAATGAAGGAATTACTATGGAGATGTAATCGACACGAGCTGGCTGTTTCCTGATCCACCAACTCCAACAACCCGCCCATCTATATCTGAAAATATCGTCGATTGCGTGGGTGAAAACTCTCCTGCAGAGAACCAGGTGATTTTTATGTGTACATACATGCATTTATATTGTTCATTTATTATTTCATTTTATTGTGGTTTAGGATAACCAAATTGACTTGTGCAAAGCACTGTTGTATTTTTATAATTTATTTTCAACTTGTTAAATAAAAGTTGCTTTTTGTATTTTTTATTTTAGAGGCATTCATGTGATCGTTCCTAAGTCTTCTGAAACTTAATTGTTTTAAAGCAATCTTTTAAATCTAGTCAGGGCTTCTGCAATCTGAGGTTTTTTTGAGAATCACTGAAGCGCCAAGTTATATCTATCAATCTTTTAAATTGCATAAACTTCGAACGTTAATAAGGAAAACTATTCATTTCAAAATGAGAATGCTTCAAGCGGATTTATAATATCCCTACCTACTAGCTTTATTTAGTATTTCGATTGATATTTTGTTGTATTATTTTGAAAATGAAACATTCGAGAATCCTAATTTATAGGAAAGTGACGAGTTAGATTCATGTTTCGGAAATACAACCACAGCTGCTGTCATGTTCGAAATGCGAAAAAACATTTTTTAGCATTACCAGTTCTATATGCACTATGGTAAAATTCCACAAAAGTAATGTAGCTATTAATGATACTTCAAGCAGACAAATTATAATAAAAATGTAAAAATCTATGTTTATTCATTTTTAATATGAATGCAATAATTTTTTTGTTACCACTACTGACAAAACTATGGACGTATTCTGGCATATTAATTAAGCTTGTCTAATAAAATATAATTTGTCTTCTAGCAGGTATCCTTGACTCATTCGAATTTTGCATAAACGTGCATATACATTTTCAAATGCCTAGAACATTTATTCCAAGGTTTAAATGCAATAGAACATATTGTATATTTAACAGAGGCGCGTTCATTGCATCTTATCAACTGATTTGCTGGAGAAGAAGGACAGATTACTTAATTTTGTTATTTTGTTCTACGACTGGTAAAATTCAATGGGATTGGTGTCTACTTCAAGCTCTCAAACTTGATTTAAAGAATTGTTACCACTACCCGCGCAATCAATTATTGTTTCAGTTTGTTATTCATTTGATAAAGAATAAACCTATATATATATACTATATATATATATATATATATATATATATATATATATATATACAAAGTATACTCGCGGTTATGGAAAAGTTTTGCATTTCTATCAAAGGAAGTAAAAAAACTGAAGCAGATTTTGAATCCATTTTCTATCAATTATCTGATTTAGAAGCAATTAGAGATTGCAGCAAACGGGGATTTAATTATAAGCTAATAGAGAATTACAAACAGCAACAAATTTGACATTAATCCACGAAATCTTTTCTTAGTAAAGCACACATGAAAACCTTTCGAGATTTGGCTAGAGCCTTCGTTCGTTTTATTCTTTCACCCAAACAGAGTGTCGTTCATGCTGCCTTTGGTTTATCCTTTTGGTCACAACTGAACTAATTTGTTACTAGGCTCGCAAAACCTAATACATACTTGCATATATATTAGTTCTTCGCAACAAACAGTATTTAACTTAAATTGTATTCTTTACCGAAGACGGTCAAATCCTGTATTCCATTATAACCTATTATTTCAATTGAAAATAAGTCATCGCATGAATTAGACAAATGGTCAAATAGAATCATGAAGCCGGTAAGAAATCATTTATCTGAATACAGTTTGAAAGATACTTTTCAATTTTATGAATATAATATGATCTGCTGTGAATGTTTGTACATTTTATATGGCACGTGTGTATATTCACCTAAAATATAATGGTGAAGAGGCAGTGAAGCGCACAAAATATAGATAATTGACATTCACATATTCTGCAGTATAAGTGACATAATGTGCTAAAATCTGCATCGAAAATTATCTGATATCTGAATTGTACCTTTGGAAATCTTGTTCAAGCAGAAGCAATAGAAGATTGAATTCACACCTGTTGGAGTATATACACATTTGATGTAAGTAAAATAAGATATTGTACAAATATGCTCATGCATATATTTATGTATTTATATATTTATGTAAGTGTATATGTATACACACATGTTTGTGTGTATGTATGTGTTGGTACGTATGTATTTATGTATTTAATTATGCATATATGTATGCATATTTATCTGAGCGTGTTTATGAATAGTTTACAATCTTTATACGATATTTTATGCACTCCTAACGCGTCTAAGGGTTAGATATTCACCTTTTGGATAGAAAGTTGTTTGTCCAGGTTGGAAGTCTGTCCTAAAACTGTTCATCTGTTATATTTTAATTCTAATGATTTAACTGTTCAGCTTAGTTTGGAGTCTGGTATTACCATGACTCTAGGATCGTCCTTTACTCTGTCAGGTTTTCTATATTTCGTTTGCCTGAAATTTACCTACGAAGTCGATCATCATTTCGTGCCTTAACTAACGGGGGCACTCGTTTGCACTGAATATTTTTCGAAGTCTACTTTGTTTAATATCTGCTATCTAGAGCTGTTAATTTAAACCTTCAAATTTAAATTATTTTTAAGATATTGATTTTAATCATATATGGATGGGTTTATTGAAATTTAGATGGATTCCCAGTAAGGTAGCTTTCCTATAGGCATTGTTTTGTTGTTTATGACCATTTCCAATAAATATGGTGTACAATAACAGAAATTCTCTTAACGGTTTCTTTTCAATGGTAAATCTGATTTTACTCATAAAATCAGCTAAATTTTAAAATAATTGCCGTATCATCTGCACACAAATCCAATACACACAATATAGGCTTTAGAGCGTCTTATACATAAGATTGTTTTCCAAGCAATGCATAAGAATATTTGCTATCGGAACCGAAGATGACTGCCCCACTCTAACATTTTTTGTTTTCAAATTTCCTTGAATATAAAATAATTAAAATGCAACATGTTAACTATCTCTATAATGTGTCGCATCGACGTAATATTTCATAATATTTACGAATGATTTATAAGTATTCGACGAAGAAATCCATGTTCTTTAGATATCGATATATTGGTGTCCATGAATATCACATTTGATCTTTTCTTTGCATCACGTTGTATAGTACAATTTTATCGACACTTTCAGCCACATTATGTGAATTCATCAGTGTCTGATCCAAGAAGTAAGAGTATATTTTTATTCTGCGACAGAGAAACTGGGAGTTCTTGTATATTGGTAAGTGCTATAAGAATTATTAATGGGCCACCTGGTTTGTGCACCTTTAGTACACCATTGAACCTGAGCGCGACTTTATCATTTTTTGTTAGAATGTTACCACGTGACGAGTCCAATTCATCATTAACGTTCATATTATTGATTAATAATTACTCTTCATGAAATTCATTAGTTCTGATTTTTAATTTTAGTATATTCTACATTTCATTTCGCTGGCCTCAAGGCTCGCCATATTGCAAGTTGTTGAGTAGATCTTTCTCTGTTGTTAATTTATAATAGCACGGAAATGGGATAATGCCCATTCTGGCAGATGACTTTAGATTGCGACGAATGCTGCTTTACACTTGTCAGTAATTTGTTCGTAATATGACATGAAATCTTCACGTGCATTGACCTTTTATATTATTGAAACTACAATATCATGCTGCCATCGTCTATGTGTTGATAAAATGTTCAAATATGATCACTTTTCTAGAAATCTCGTCGAAAACCTGACAGTTGGTTTATTAAACGATTATTGAATGCGCGAATGATGATGACAAATATTTAAATCATAGTTACGAGCTTGATATAAATACCAAGCCTATTATATATACATTTGATAGTATGAATCAAGCATTGTATAAGTTAGCAGAGGAAATTTATCCAGTAGACAGGCTTCTTCCATTTTAGGAGCTCCACAAGTACTATCCAGTATTTTGTTGAGGCTGAGCTGGAATCTGGACACCATTTTTTCGAACTTCGTGAATTTATCCACTGTGAAACTATGCCGCACGTTACACACAATTTTAAGTTTTATATTCTACGTATTTTGTTAGCCTTAACTTCATGTGGAGCCTATGTGGCATCTCTTTGGACTTAACTTTCCACCTGGCTACCGTCAATCTCTCATGAGTTCCCAATAAGGACGAAGCCAGTTTACTGGATTTATTGCCTTTAAACATTATATAATGCTTAGTTTTTTCTGACAAATGCATGAACATAAAGGATCAAATGTTTATAAAAATAAATGTACATTGGTTACGCGGGCGGTGATAACAATCACTATAATCAAGGTTGCAATTTTGAATTAAACGCCTGACCCTTTATGTACAGACATTTGTCAGAATAAACTAATATTGTATAGTGTTGGAAAGGCTATTTCTCCTGTAGATCAGTTTCGTCCTTATTGAGAACTCAGCACGTATTGTCCAGAATTTGCCGTGGACAGGGCTCGAAACTGGGCAGGTCTGCTTCATAATTTCGTTCTGTAACCACTGTACCACTGCAGCACACTACACACAATTTTCAGTTGTATACTATCTAATGTTTCTTGGCTAACATTTCTTTTAAATGAAGCTCATCTGACATCCTTTTTTATCTAAAGCACCAACTAACCATCTCCGATATATCATTATAGAATAGACAGATTTTTATATCAAGATCGTAACCTTGTTTATAGTAATAATCACCGCCCGAAAAACCTATTTTCGTTTAATTATAGAAGAGACTCTACGCTACCTGGGGAGTTGATATTGGAGTGAAGGTGTATACAGTTAAAAAATTACGCAGTTGGGGATAATATTTATTTAAATCAAGGTTCCGTGGTTTATATAAGCATCAGTCCAATAACATATTCATTTTCAGTGTAAAGTATGCATTTTATTAGGCATTATGAGATGTTCATCTTGTAGACCGGCTTTGTCAATATTGGAAACTTTTCAAATACTGTCCAGAATTTTGCCGCGAACAGGACAGCGTGGCACAATGGATAGAGTCGCACACTCTTCAGCAAATGTGCCCGGTTTGAGTCCTTTCCGCAGCAAAATTCTGGATAACGATTGAGGAGTTCCTTGTAAGGATGTAACTGATCTATTGTCTTAATAACCTTTGCCACCTTGTACAACGGACATATTTATCCGTAATGGGATTAGTGTTTGTATCAAGGTCGCATCCTTTATTTAATTAATTGGTTGTTTTACTGTTTGATTGGGATCAGTATCATTTTCTTTCAGCACAAATGTTAAAATCTTTTTATTTTATACTTAGCGAAGCACTGTTATAGAGAATCTTGACTATTGACAATTATTGATATTTGTTTCCTTATCGCTATCTGAATGTTGCTGTGTTAAATCCGTCTCGGAAGCCGATTGTCTTTGTAATGATTCTTCGTGGATCATTCTGGTTAATTTAGCAAAATTATGTTTGCCTAATCACTAGTTTGCTGCTTCGCTAAATGGAAAATGTTGAATGATTTCGTTATGTTACCTCAATCTACCTTTAAAATTGATATAACGATGTTTCGCCACATGTAATTCCTGAATAAATTATTGGGATTGGAAAAATGCTTGACATATTGAAAGGGCAATTTTTTTGTTTGTACTATTTAGTTGCCCTTCTCTGGAGCTTAATATTTCTGATTGATTCCTTAAAGTTAAATCGGAATCTGAAGATAATAACCTTCCTTGTCCCCATTTTCTTAAATTTTGTGCTTGATGATTTAAATTTCAAGCCGTAAATTATAGAACAGTTATCAACTTTAATTGATGCCCATTTTTTCTCCTTTACTTATTTTTTTTACTAATTCTAGAATAAATTATGGACTACTGAAATCGTTGCCGAAAATGCCAATGCGAATTATTCCGATGAATCTAGTCCAGTCGTGTTGAATGGTACTGATGCTCATGTCGAAACTAACTTCGAATTTAATGCGGATGAAAATGATCCTGACCTCCAAGCAGACGAAGATTTTGATGATCGGATTCGTATTTTCTCTCGTCGCACCAGCATTTCTGAGTGTGCTGATGGTCATTACTATGCAGATATTCCGGAAATTTCAAAATTTATGCAGTTTATACGCTCTCTATTACCGTCTAATCGCATTAATCCATTCAGTTGCTTAAGACGAAAATTAACATGGGTCTATCAAAATATTTGGCTGCGGCGCTTTTACTGTGATTGGAACGAATTGTATAAACATGAAGAGATATGGGTTCTTAAGGATCGTTCTTTGCTAGCTTACCAGTTTAGGTTTCCTGCTACCTGGATGCTACATTGTACGAATTTTCCAGATGTCATGCTACCCGGTTCGTTAATTAAACAAAAAAATGTACATTCTTTCTATCACTGTGTTTCGGATGTTATTTTCTTTAAAGAACATACTGCTAATCATTATATGGTGATTGCTGTTGATAGCTTGGTGAGTATTCTTTGTTTTCTGGCTGTATGTTTCTTACATTATAAATATTTAAATATAACTTTTAGCCCCACAATTTTAATTTGTTAATAATGTAAATTGAGATATACTCCGCATGCGATTGTGTATTTGGCATTGCGTACCTAGTAAAAAAATCTATTCAAATAGTACCATAATAATATATCAAAACTAGCATCATCAAAAGGTAAAATCTCGAATACACATGCGTTTCATTCTTAATGGCCACCCATGAAGGTACTACTCATTTTACCTACTTTAAATTTTGTCAAGAAATATGGACCAATTGGGCGATACAATCTCATATTTGAATGCGTACTCAATAAGGAATGGAGTTAGCTTCATATAACGTCTTCGGTAGTGTGATTTCAAAGCCAAATTACTATATATAATAAATACCAATCTTAAAAGAAACATGTTGCGCGACACGGAATATAATATTTACCTGATTATCGGGTTGCGATCCGATTTGTTTGCAAACCAGGAAGACAGTGGATGCAAACAAATCGGATCGCAACCCGATAATCAGGTAAATACCAATCTTGTAAAATGTACGAGCACAATGATTTTCGAAACAGGTTAAACTTTGAGAATTTGAACCCAGTCTGAACCCCTTGTACGTCAGAAAGTCTATGTACTCTCACAGCATCATTTATTTATGCTTTTTTTAAGGAGACCTAATATATATGCAATTGTGTATTAGGTATTGTGCATTTAATGAGTATATGGCGTGGTTCCGGCTCATATTAATGAGTCGCCCGTGCATGTGAGTGTATCTTCTCTTTATGCTGTTTTTCGCCTATCCTTCTGGTCCTATTTGAACTACTGTGTTATTAAAATTACCTGATCTGCGTTTAGTCTAACACAGCTTTTATTGTTCCAGTAGTTTTCTTTCTTTAATATATTTCGGCTACCTTTATCAGTAGCCTTCTTCAGTTGGTCCATCCTCACAAGTTTAAAAAATGAAACTAATGAAGCAAGCGCGTTATTTTCTCTAGCTATATTATTTTTACTTCAGACTGATCTTTCGCTAGATATTCGCGTGTCACATGTGTGTGTGCATTTCCGTAACTGTTATTTTCATCTAAGTGAGACTAGAGTGGCTGAATAAGAATTTACCATTTTCATGCGTTAACTATTCGTTTTATACACTCAATGTAAAATGACGTAACTGAGATTGCCCTCACAATTTCTGGTGGAGGGAGACCAATAATTCAGAAACACTCGCCATATAAACATGCCAGGAGTGACAAAACTAGAAGTCCGAATGATCAATGCACGTGTTAAATTTCAATCCAAACCACTTCGGTTGTAAGTATGTATTATGTGTTGCGAACCTAGTAACAAATTAGTTCAATTGCGACCAGAAGGATTCACCAAAGACAGCATGAACAGAAAGTATAATTTATTGCACATTCGTTTCGTGCTCACTGGCAGGAGCCGGTATTACGCCCTTTAACCAGTATATATTTGGGTGAGGAATGTGAGATAATAGAACGGTACAATCTCCTTGACGAATGTGTAAACCTATAGTAGTGAAGCTAGCATCATATAAAGTCTCAAAAATGCGACTTGTGCGCTAATTCACGCTATATAATATATATGTGGAGTCTGTAAAGGATGCCAACACTATGGCTATTTTTTCAGTAACCGATACCAACATTATTATACCGAGAAAGCACATGGTACTAACACTAAGTTTGCCGCGTCGGTACGTGATACCAACATGATGGATATCAATGTATGCTTTAGTTCACCGAAATTGAGAATTACAAATATTTCTGAAAACCTGTTACTCCAGTAAATGTATACACTCTGGCCTTGATCGATATCAGTTATCACATTTCGTGGTAAGCATGACATCATTCAATTCAATATATAACAGTTAGATACTGTTTGTTGCTGAGAACTAATATATATTTTCATGCATTTATTAGGTTTTGCGAATCTAGTACCGACTCGGCAACCATAGTGTTAGCACCATGTACCTTTTCGGTACTATAATGTTGGTATCGTTTACTGAAACAATAGCCATAGTGTTAGTATCCTTTTCAGACTCCGTATATTTATTACATAGAGTGAGCTAACATGCAAGTCGCATTTTCGAGACTTTATATGATGTTAGCTTCCCTACTATAGGTTTACACATTCGTCTAGGAGATTGTACTGTCTTATTATCCCACATTTCTCACCCAAGTATATAGGGGGTTTAAGGGCGTAATACCGGCTTCTGCTGACGAGACGCCAGTAAGCACGAAACGAATGTGCATGACATTATACTTTCCATTCATGCTGTCTTTGGTTTATCCTTCTAGTTACAACTGAATTAATTTGTTTCTAGGTTTGCAACACATAATACATGCTTGCATATATATTAGCTCTCAACTACAAATAGTAACACTTCGGTGGTACTCAAGATAGACTAGTTAATAACTGTTATTGTCATACCACTAAACAGGCGCACGCCACGCATGTGCACGTGTATGTGTATACAAAACTAAAAAATTCAGTGGAAATATAATTGATACACATGTACATACATCTAAATGAAACTGCAGTCAATAGGCATTAATTTACCCTTTGCACGCGTCAGACTATTTATTATTTCCAAATATTTGAAATGATGTATTATTAAAACGATAAGAAGTGTTCAAATCACTAAGAGTTTTTAAATCAGATGAGTGGTTATAGATCAAATTTAGAAAGAATATTCTTAATAATTGATTAGTCATTACTTGAATAATAAGCCCACTAATTAGTCAGTCTTAATTCGATGTTCTTAATCTTTTAATGGAGCTAGCTTCATTTTCCAATTCGTGCAATCGCCTTTTCTTGCCATTAGCTAATGCGGTATTTCATTTCGAACCTAACGATTTTTCAACAGCTGTTTCATTTATAATATTAACTCTAGATTTAATTTCGATAGATTCTATAATCAATCTCGTCACCCTATTACGACTACATTTTGCTATGCGTTTGCATTCATCCCAGTTTATAGTATTTCCAGTCTCCACTACATGACGAGCAAGATCAGATTTAAAAATATGTCCAAACTTACACACAGTTTTATGTTCACCTCTTCTTACTTTGATTGGGCGCATAGTCTCACCAACATACTTGAGACTGCAATCATTGCATGGGATCTCATACATTCCTAAAGTTTCTAAGGGTTCAATATTTTCTTTTTGGTTAAGGAATATAGTACCTAGTGTAAGGGACTTTCAAAACGGCTCTTATATTGTATTTTAAAGCTAATGATTTCAATTTCCTACTTAATATAGAGTCCGGTAATACAGTGAACTTGCGCTTTTTCTTTTCCTTTTTCCGCTTTTATGTACCTCTATTAAATAAAGAGAGCGACCATTAGCCTTGAGTATATCGCGCAGTCTACCTAATTCCATCTTCCTATGATTTATATCTGTTAATCTAAGGCTTCTTAATGTTAGTGACTTTAGGATATCGACTTTTATCGGATACATGTGGTTGTTCTTGAAATTAAGAAGGATTCCGTAATAAGTATCCTTCTTATAAATATCTCTTCCCATTTTATCGTCATTTCTAATTAATTTGACATCCAAAATATATGCACATGATCTCCAGACGTGTCCCATCGTCATTTTGCTTATATTAAGGAGTGATCAACTAGAAAGCGTCGAAAACAATCCAAGGCCTCAGATACCGGTATATTCGTGTACATAGATACTACATCTAAGCTTACTAATCTATCCTTTTCATCTAGTACATATTTATCAATAATTTCAACCAAATGATATGAGTTAAGCAAGGTATGTTCTAAGAAATAGGAATATTTTCTTATTCTATGGCACAAATACCATGACCTTCCGCTCTTCCTTATCCCTATCCGCTTTTTTGTATCTCACACTAGGATTAAATTTCTTCACCATGTCCCTCATTGTTGTATCTATTAAATGAGGAGGGTAACCATTAGTCTTAAATATATGCGTAGTCTGTCTAATTCTAACTTCCTATGCTTTATATCTGTTAACTTGAGACTTCTTCTTAATGACTTTCTTTATACGAAACGGGTGATTGGACTTGAAATTAAGAAGGATTCCTGAATAAGTATCCTTCCTATAAACATCTCTTCCCAATTTCAAACCATTTCTAATTAATTTGACATCTAAAAATGGTAATTCACCCGACGATTCCCTTTCTAAGGTAAATTGTAGTTCACTCATTCGATTAGCTAAATTTAAGAAATTTACCAATTTATTGTCACCATGGTTCCATATCAGTAATATATCATCCAAGAAACGTAGGTACAGTTTTGGTTTCAATGGAGTCTTATCCAACAGATTATTTTCCAAATAATGCATAAAGATATTGGCTATTGGGACCGATAAAGGTTGTCCCATTGGAACGCCTCTAATTTGTTTATAAAATTCCTTATGAAATTTAAAATAAGTGGAGGACATACAAATACACATCATCTCCATGACGTGTCCTAACGTCATTTTGCTTCCTTCTAATATTAGTGGGTGATCAACTAGGAAACGTCTAAAACAATCCAGAGCCTCAGGTACCGGTATATTTGTGTACATAGATACTACATCTAAGCTTACTAATCTATCCTTTTCATCTAGTACATATTTATCAATAATTTCAACCAAATGATATGAGTTAAGCAAGGTATGTTCTAAGAAATAGGAATATTTTCTTATTCTATGGCACAAATACCATGACCTTCCGCTCTTCCTTATCCCTATCCGCTTTTTTGTATCTCACACTAGGATTAAATTTCTTCACCATGTCCCTCATTGTTGTATCTATTAAATGAGGAGGGTAACCATTAGTCTTAAATATATCGCGTAGTCTGTCTAATTCTAACTTCCTATGCTTTATATCTGTTAACTTGAGACTTCTTAATGTTAATGACTTTAAGATCCCGACTTTCATACGAAACGGGTGATTGGACTTGAAATTAAGAAGGATTCCTGAATAAGTATCCTTCCTATAAACATCTCTTCCCAATTTCAAACCATTTCTAATAATTTGACATCTAAAAATGGTAATTCACCCGACGATTCCCTTTCTAATGTAAATTGTAGTTCACTCTATCTCGATTAGCTAAATTTAAGAATTTACCAATTTATTGTCACCATGGTTCCATATCAGTAATATATCATCCAAGAAACGTAGGTACAGTTTTGGTTTCAATGGAGTCTTATCCAACAGATTATTTTCCAAATAATGCATAAAGATATTAGCTATTGGGACCGATAAAGGTTGTCCCATTGGAACTCCTCTAATTTGTTTATAAAATTCCTTATGAAATTTAAAATGGAGGCTATACAATATTATTAACATCATCTCCATGACGTGTCCTAACGTCATTTTGCTTCCTCTAATATTAGTAAGATCAACTAGAAACGTCTAAAACAATTCAGAGCCTCAGGTACGGGTATATATGTGTACATAAATACTACATCTAAGCTTACTAATCTATCCTTTTCATCTAGTACATAGTTATCAATAATTTCAACCAAATGATATGAGTTAAGCAAGGTATGTTCTAAGAAATAGGAATATTTTCTAATTCTATGGCACTAATACCATGACCTTCCGCTCTTCCTTATCCCTATCCGCTTTTTTGTATCTCACACTAGGATTAAATTTCTTCACCATGTCCCTCATTGTTGTATCTATTAAATGAGGAGGGTAACCATTAGACTTGAATATATCGCGTAGTCTGTCTAATTCTAACTTCCTATGCTTTATATCTGTTAACTTGAGACTTCTTAATGTTAATGACTTTAAGATCCCGACTTTCATACGAAACGGGTGATTGGACTTGAAATTAAGAAGTTTTCCTGAATAAGTATCTTTCCTAAAAATATCTCTTCCCAATTTCAGACCATTTCAAATTAAATTGACATCTAAAAATGGTAATTCACCTCACGATTCCCTTTCTAAGGTAAATTGTAGTTCGCTCATTTGATTAGCTAAATTTAAGAAATTTACCAATTCATTGTCACCATGGTTCCAGATGAGTAATATATCATCCAAGAAACGTAGGTACAATTTTGGTTTTAATGGAGTCTTATCCAACAGATTATTTTCCAAATAATGCATAAAGATATTGGCTATTGGGACCGATAAAGGTTGTCCCATTGGAACGCCTCTAATTTGTTTATAAAATTCCTTACGAAATTTAAAATAAGTGGAGGACATACAAATACACATCATCTCCATGACGTGTCCTAACGTCATTTTGCTTCCTTCTAATATTAGTGGGTGATCAACTAGGAAACGTCTAAAACAATCCAGAGCCTCAGGTACCGGTATATTTGTGTACATAGATACTACATCTAAGCTTACTAATCTATCCTTTTCATCTAGTACATATTTATCAATAATTTCAACCAAATGATATGAGTTAAGCAAGGTATGTTCTAAGAAATAGGAATATTTTCTTATTCTATGGCACAAAAACTTTGAAATTTTATATGTTGGGAAGTGTTGTACATTCACTATAATTCTTAAAGGATTACCCGGCTTATGCACTTTAACCAAACCATAAACTCTGGGTGCAACTGTATCTCTTTGAATGAGAGTGTTACCATGCGTCGAATTCAATTCTTCATTAGCAATCATTTTATTGATTAATAATTTTACTTGCCCTTGTAACTTATCAGTAGGGTCTTTTGTTATTTTAGTGTATACTTCAGCATTACTTAACTGTTCTATCATTTTATTGTTATAATCAGATTGATTCATCAGTACTGTAGCTCCTCCTTTATCCGCCTTAAGACATATAACCTTATTTGATACTAAATCTTTTCTGAGACGTTTAATTTCATAATTAGGCTTAACTTTATCCTCTTTGTGTGTTAAAACCAATGAGGCAACGTCTAATTCAAATTTCACCTTATCATTATCCGAAAGAAGCTTTGCCGTTTTGACAGCCTCAGTAATTAATTCGTTTCTAACCGATCTTTCATTAGGAATAGCCATGTTTAAACCACGGTTAAGTAGTTCAACTTGATCCTTCTTAAGATTTAATGTTGATAGATTTACTATTCTATTAGTCCCGATTAAATTATCACTTTCTTGGGGTCTATAAATTCCCAAGTCAGCTAATTTTTTATCGTGTCTAATTCTTACTTTTTTATTTCTCTATTACGGGCTTTATCACTGAAATCCTCAATGCATTTAAAATCATCTACGTGCAAAAGAGAAGTTAACATCGATCTTAGTTTAGTTTTTTCTGAATAAGTATAATCTTACGTTTAACTAAATCACGAATCAAAGTTTTTATAATATTTATACAAAGGTCATGCTTAAGAGACATGCCATAAGCATTTAGCTTAAAATTTAGTTTAAAACGAAAACATTTAGGAATAACATCATGTTTTAAACAAATACTTAAAAAGGAAATATTTGACACTTGCCTCACGATTTGTTGTTTCATTAGCGTATATTTATTATACCATTTAACGGCATTTCTGTTATAGTTCCATGTTAAATGTTTCTTGAAAGAGTTTCCTTGATGCTCAACTGGAATAATTGTAATTACCTGATCTGCGTTTTGACTAACGCAGCTTTCATTGTTCCAGTAATTTTCTTTTTCTATGATATTTCGATCTTCATTACCGAACATCTTCATCAGATGCATTTCACGAAACAAATGAAGCAAGCGCGTTATTTCCTCTAGTCATAATATTTATATACCCCAGACTGACCTTTCATTGGTTATACGTGTCACTTGTGTGTGTGTGTGCATTTTCATAACTGTTGTTTTCATCTAACTAATTTAGACCAGAGTGGCTAAATAATAATTTATCAATTGCATGCAATAACTAATCGTTTTTTTAAACACACTCAATGTAAATGACGTAACTGAGATGGGGGAGACCCATAATTCAGAAACACTCGTCATAAAAACATGCCATGAGTGATAAAACCAGAAGTCCGAACGACTAATGCACATGTTAAATTACAATTCAAACCACTAGGTTGTACTCAAGATAGAGAAGTTAATAACAGTTAATGGCGCACGCCACGCATGTCCATGTGTATGTGTATGCATAACTAAAAAACTTGGTTAAATTATTTTATTTTGATACACATGTACGTACATCTAAATGAAACTGCAGTCAATAGACATTAATTTACCCTTTGCACGCGTCAGACAAATTATTACTTATAACTATTGTATTATTAGAATATTTCCAATGGTTAGGGTGGGGGTGTAAAACAGAAAATTAAGTTTGAAATCTATTTGTTTTAAAATCAAATGAATAGTTAGAGATGAAATTTGGAAGATTATATTAATAATAATTGTTTATTCATTTGTTGAATAAAAGCCCACTAATTAGTCAATCTTAATCCGATGTTCTTAATCTTTTACTGGAGCTAGCTTCAGTTACCAATTCATGCAATCGCATTTTTCTTCCACTAGCTAGTGCAGTATTCCAAATCGGACCTAAAGATTTTTCAACAGCTGTTTCATTCATAATATTATCTCTAGATTTAATTTCTATAGATTCCCTAATCAATCTCGTCATCCTATTACGACTACATATTGCTATGCGTTTGCATTCCTCCCAGTCGATAGTATGCCCAGTCTCCACCACATGACGAGCAAGGTCAGATTTAGCAATATGTCCATATTTACACGCAGTTTTATGTTCACCTCTTCTTACTTTGATTGGACGCATGGTTTCACCAACATACTTGAGACTGCAATCATTGCATGGGATCTCATACACTCCTGAAGTGTCTAAGGGTTCAATCTTTTCTTTTTGGTTAGGGAGTATAGTGCCTAGTGTAAGGGGCTGTTTTAAAACGGTCCTTATATTGTATTTTAAAGCTATTGATTTCACTTTCCTACTTAATATAGAGTCCGGTAATACCATGACCTTCCGCTCTTCCTTATCCTTATCCGCTTTTTTGTATCTCACACTAGGATTAAATTTCTTCACCATGTCCCTCATTGTTGTATCTATTAATGAGGAGGGTAACCATTAGTCTTAAATATATCGCGTAGTCTGTCTAATTCTAACTTCCTATGCTTTATATCTGTTAACTTGAGACTTCTTAATGTTAATGACTTTAAGATACCGACTTTCATACGAAACGGGTGATTGGACTTGAAATTAAGAAGGATTCCTGAATAAGTATCCTTCCTATAAACATCTCTTCCCAATTTCAAACCATTTCTAATTAATTTGACATCTAAAAATGGTAATTCACCCGACGATTCCCTTTCTAAGGTAAATTGTAGTTCACTCATTCGATTAGCTAAATTTAAGAAATTTACCAATTTATTGTCACCATGGTTCCATATCAGTAATATATCATCCAAGAAACGTAGGTACAGTTTTGGTTTCAATGGAGTCTTATCCAACAGATTATTTTCCAAATAATGCATAAAGATATTGGCTATTGGGACCGATAAAGGTTGTCCCATTGGAACGCCTCTAATTTGTTTATAAAATTCCTTACGAAATTTAAAATAAGTGGAGGACATACAAATACACATCATCTCCATGACGTGGCCTAACGTCATTTTGCTTCCTTCTAATATTAGTGGGTGATCAACTAGGAAACGTCTAAAACAATCCAGAGCCTCAGGTACCGGAAAAGATGTGTACCTAGATACTACATCTAGAGCTGTACTGGATCCATCCATTATTCATCTACTACATATTTATCAACCATGCGTCCAATCAAAGTATAGAAGAGGTGAACATAAAACTGCGTGTAAATATGGACATATTGCTAAATCTGATCTTGCTCGTCATGTAGTGGAGACTGGGCATACTATCGACTGGGAGGAATGCAAACGCATAGCAATATGTAGTCATAATAGGATGACGAGATTGATTAGGGAATCTATGGAAATTAAATCTAGAGATAATATTATGAATGAAACAGCTGTTGAAAAATCTTTAGGTCCGATTTGGAATACTGCACTAGCTAGTGGAAGAAAAAGGCGATTGCATGAATTGGTAACTGAAGCTAGCTCCAGTAAAGATTAGTCGGATTAAGATTGACTAATTAGTGGGCTTTTATTCAACAAATGAATAAACAATTATTATGAATATAGTCTTCAAAATTTCATCTCTAACTATTCATTTGATTTTAAAACAAATAGATTTCAACCTTAATTTTCTGTTTTACACCCCCACCCTAACCATTTGAAATATTCTAATAATACAATAGTTATAAGTAATAATTTGTCTGACGCGTGCAAAGGTAAATTAATGTCTATTGACTGCAGTTTCATTTAGATGTACGTACATGTGTATCAAAATAAAAATAATTTAACCAAGTTTTTTAGTTATGCATACACATACACATGGACATGCGTGGCGTGCGCCAATAACTGTTATTAACTTCTCTATCTTGAGTACAACCTAGTGGTTTGAATTGTAATTTAACATGTGCATTAGTCTTTCGGACTTCTGGTTTAATCACTCATGGCATGTTTTTATGACGAGTGTTTCTGAATTATGGGTCTCCCCCATCTCAGTTACGTCATTTACATTGAGTGTGTTAAAAAACGAATAGTTATTGCATGCAATTGATAAATTATTATTCAGCCACTCTGGTCGAAATTAGTTAGATGAAAACAACGGTTATGAAAATGTACACACACACATATGTGACACGCGAATATCTAATGAAAGGTCAGTCTGAGGTATATAAATATTATGACTAGAGGAAATAAAACACTTGCTTCATTTGTTTCGTGAGATGCAACTGATGAAGGCCTACGGTAAGATGGGCCGAAATATATTGCTAAAAGAAAATTACTGGAACAATGGGTCCTTATTTGTTTTATGATAAACTTCGCTATTATTTAATTACACATCCATCTTAGCATTATAATCCCGCTGATTCATTAGTACTGTTGCTCCACCTTTACCTGCTTTAAGGCATATCACTTTTTTAGATAAGGAAAATTCGATTTCAATCTTTTCAATTCATAAGTTGGCTTACATTTATTTAAAATTAATTTGGCAACATCCAATTCAAATTAGGTTTTATCTTTTTCTATAAGGAATTGCGTGATTTTAACTGTCTCCGTAATAATTTCATTCGTAGGTATGCATTCTATAGGAACGGCCGTGTCCAATCCCAGGTTAAGTATTCCCTTTTTGTTATCTTTGATATCCATAGACGATAATGGTAATATTAATAATAACAACTATAACAATAACAATAATAAAAATAATAATAATAATAATAATAATTACAAAACAGAAAAATTGAATCGGTAGTAATAATATCTTCATCACCATGTATGACAATAGCAACAACATAAACGTGAATTTACAAAACAAAAAACGGCCTTAGAAACATCGCTGAAGGCACAAAAAAGAAAAATGCATGAATAAATAACTTAAAAACAGTATCCAAAATAATAATATTGAAAATAGTAAAATAATAATAATCATTTTACCCTTCCTGTGTACACAAACAAAAAGAATATTTATCAGATACAAGAAGCATTTCTTTCGCATAATCTCCTCAAATATCTACTAATGAACATATCTTTATATATAAATTGGAAAGCAAAACAAGATAGAACATAGAGAGAGTGTGAAAAACAGAAACCATACAATTGCATGCGTCACATCCAGTTCAAGCTCAATGCCTGTACATGCTTCTTCTGCTTGCATAAATCTGGCTAAGGAGATTATACGAAAGAAATTTTTCTTGTATCTGATAAAATTTCTTTTTGTTTTTGCACACAGGAAGGGTACAATGAATTTTATTAAAGCTCGCATTTCAAAAGAATCTTTAAGAAAACCAGATAAAATAATAATGTTTATGTGGTAGATATAAAATAGGCATTATATCAGCCTGATATACTAACGCCTCTTTCTGTATAAAAATAACTTCTAGTTTTGCTCGGGCCTCGTTACATCCTTATATATGTTTCTCTCTTAGCTCTCAGTCTTAGAATTTTACAACGTGACGACTGTCGAACTATAGCCAGTTATATCAGTCGCTTTACAATGAATATTTACGGTACAAAATTTATATGATTTGTCCAAACCCAAAAATTACTAATAAATATCTGTGTAAGTTAGTTTGTAGTTTAGTGAACTATCTTATTGATAATATGGCTAAAATAAATTGTTTACTTAGTGTTTTTGGTACATTTTACCAACAATATATAATCATTTCTTAATTTGACTTTTATTTCCTCAAGATCACTGTCTTGAGTTAAAGAAAACTCTAAACTCACGAAACAGCCACAGTTCGTCGTCACATTTGAAGGAATCGCCTACATGGATTGTTCCGACTAAGCGCTTCCTTGAGAATAAGGAACGTTCACAATTACGTCAACTGATAAGGCGCATCAGACATAAAGACAACTCCAATATCAACGAATCATCCTCAACTGGTAATTCGACGAACTCGGTCAAGGAAGCGAATGGTCTCAACAAACATGCGGATGACAAATTCTTAAATTCGAATTTAAGTAAACATGCGAGTGAGTTGCTTACTTGTCTTCGAGGTGAGCTTTTAAAGAATTGGAGCGTTTGTGATCTGGAAGCCACGGCTCCAAATAGATCAGTGACAGATTCTTCATCATCAAATAGATCTTGTTTGATGGGTGTGCTTTTGGTACCTCCCCTAGCTACTTCTAATGCGTCCTTACTCGATGCCACCGACTTAAATGCAAAAGATCCTGTGCGTTGCACAAGTGTCAAACCTGCTTCTGATAAATCAAAAACAGAAAGCCTTGATCCAAGTCATTCGATAATTAACGTTACTAGTAATAGTAAGCAAAAGGCAGATTCCAAGGCACTGTCCCCAGATCAAACAAATGTAATGCTAAGTGGCGCTGGACGTCTTGAAAAACGAAAGGCTTTGTTACTTTCTAAAAGTCCTCATGATTCATCAGTTAACAAGGATTATCTGGAGAATAGTCTTGGATCACTGGATAGTACAAAGATTGAGAATTCACTTCCTTTAAATGCAAAGATTACCGATGGAAATTTAGACACGGCGCTGTTGGCTCAAAATATGATTAAATCTAATACTGCTTCTCTAACAACACTTGTTTTATCGAGTATACCTTATGAGGAGAATAATAGTAATTGTTCTGAACGGAGTAGCAAGAAGTCTTCTGGACCTACAATCCATTCTGTTGACAGCGCCTTGATAGCATCGAACTCTGCTGATTCAACAAGTAAAATCTGTGGAAATATTCAAAATGGTGACACTGAATTTCGGAGGAAAACTGAGGAAATCGGGGTCCCCATGCCGAATGTGCAATCAGTAAGTTGATCTTTATGGAAGAAGCTTTTAAATTCCACTCGTCAGTTGTATTATGTTTTAAAAAAGTTAATTTTCTAAATTCACTAAAGGTGATGTCTGTTTGGCTAATGCGCATATCCTTATCGAGAAATGCTTGGTCTGATGGGTTTTTGCAGGTAATAAGGTTGTGCTACAATGAGGCATCATTATCCAAAACTGCTACTAATCACAACAACAGTTAATTACGCTTATTATAATCAAGGTTGCGGTCTTGATATAAACACCTGACCCATTAATTACTTACATATTTCAGTATAAACTAAGAATTGTATAGTGTTTATACTGACATATGTGAGTAATTAATGGGTCAGGTGTTTATATCAAGACCGCAACCTTGATTATAATAATTGTTATGACCACCCGCGCAACCAATGTTCGTTTAATTAGTTAATTACATTGTTAGTCGGAGATTCATTTTTTTGCGAAAAACAGTTGCCAGTAGGCATAATGGGCATACAGCCCACTAATAAATCTGCCTTTCAAACCGAACGCTTGACCGCCGCCTAACTATGAAAAAAACATTTGTAGCTTCATAGATATGCAAATAAATTAACTTATGCACTTACAGCAGCGCTTGCGCTCCAACTTTCAAACTGTTTTACTGGAGAACTTCTGCTCAGACTTTGTTAAAGTCCAAAAAGAAATATCAGTAAACGAAAGATTATTAGCGCGTTACATTAACTTATAGAACACCAAGCTAATTAATACTGAAATTTCAACATGAAAACACTATTAAAAGGCTTTTTTTAGTTTAAAAAAAGAAGTGCTCAAACGTATTCATCTATTGGTTTGGAAAGAATGTCTGGAGGTGTGTATTCGGAACCTGTGTTCACGCATCGGTTATACTGTTGACATTCTCCAGCATCCTGCTCAATGATATGAAAAGATTATATATTTCCTTTTAAGCTTCCCTTTGAGACTATGCTATTACATTTTCCGCGATGCCTTCAACCATTTGTTAATCGTCATGTTGAATTTCCACATTATTTGCATTGGTATTTCATGTCTTCATAGCTCATCAGCTAAGAATAAATTCTTTGTGTGTTAAGAATCTTTTTTATTCTAAAAGTTTGCGAATAATATTGAATTTTACTATAGTCAAAGTTTCGATCTTGATATAAACACCTGACCCATTAAGTACTTACATTTGTCAGTATAAACTAAGAATTGTATTGTGTAGAAAAGGCCATTCATCCAGTAGATCGGTTTTGTCCTTATTAGGTATTCATCCCGTTCTGGCCAGAATATGCTGCAGACAGGGCTCGAAAATATATTGAATTTTACCTACAATTCATTAAATGATTGTCTAAAGCTTTTCAATACATTATCGATTTGTCGTATTCCCTTGTGACTAGTGGGGCTATACCGGTTTCGATAAAACACTGTTAGGCTTTCGCATATCCCGCCAAGGAGTGAAGAGAATTTAGGCCGCCACGATCTCCACCCCCCATCTAGATACGGGTGATCTAGTGCTTATTTACAGCTCACGAATAACTTTGAATTGCACAGTTATGCGACAGTAACGCAGCAGTTTTGTAAGACGATAGTTTTAATAGTTGTCGATTAAAGAAGCAATGGCGAAAAAAATTTTGAAAGCGTTATCTTATAATTAAAGTTTCGCTATTGCAGAAGCTAAAATTTATTGACACTTATTGAATTAATTCTTGCCTCGCCGTCCTATCCAGCTGCATACGCGAGCTAAACATATAATTGAATTGATGATGTTTAAATTAGTTTGCATAAGCTATTTTTTTCTCTGGGACAAGTTCTAAACTGCTTAGAGATGTGCTTCATTTTTTTTGTCTTAACCGTTTTAAAACTTCTCACCAAGGAAGATCACAATGGATTTCAATGGTGAACCTGTTGCGAATTTCTAGTAGAATCATCTTATTAACTTTTTTATTAGTTGAGTAAAGTTAACAGCGATGTTTGGTCTTATTTAGGTAGACATAACGTGAAAACCACAAGGAAGGTGTATTGCTGATGCCGCCTAGCCTTAAATTTGATTTAGCCTAAATTTTGTTGCGTGGAGTTCTATGCTCTTTAGTTTCTGTGTGCTACGTCGATAATTATCTTAATTTGAACTAAATCCTTTTTTCCATTATTATTTTTTGAATTTTTTTCTTTTATGGTTATGTTGTATTGTTGTCTGTGATGATGATGATGATGATGATGATGAAGATGATGTAAATATATGTTGGTTGATTAATGGGAACTTTTGGATGAACGTAAAGCAAACGTGCTAATCTGCAGCAAGCCATTGGAAAAGCATAGATGGTATTAAACTAAAAATGCAATACTATTTGCAGGTCCTTTGCAGTTTATAATAAGTTCAATTGCTTTGAACCAAATAGTCTTAGCGCAACTATATCTAAACTTCGAGTCATGTAAGCCAATTACAAGAGTTCAGACTGACATTAATATCAACCCTCTAGTAGAATTTAGCTAACTGGTTTTCATTTAAAGCTCACACATAACTGTACATCTCAGTTATGCAGCAGTAGAGCATCATCAAACTATACTGGTGCAATACCGTTTACTAGTTAGTTTGTTAGATTGGCGTAATCTGTTAATTGGTACCTGGCATATAAATCGTAAAACTCTCTCGTGCACCGTCTGTTCCATAAGAACCTATACCTATATATCAGAACTAATTGGATCTCTCCGATTGGTTATGTTTTCTGTACGTTTTTGCCTATCCGAGTGTCTCTTAGTTTGTGGCGTTGACCATCTACTAGACTGTTCCCTATTTGTGGCATGGAATGTAACCAAATATGTAACTCCTAATAGACATGTCACATTTTAGGCAGTTTGACCAATAGATTTCCAAAACTGTTGATCGCGTTATCGTATCAAGCAGTTTCACGTAGTCTGCATAAACGTGAATGCGTATTTGATGTGGTTGTATCGGCATGCTTCAACCGTCAGTAAACGTTTTTGTATTTTAATTTATAAATACGAAAATGGTGTCCTAATAAATATTGTCTTTGCTCTCGAAATTTATTTATTTCGCTGTCTTCAACACAGTTGTATTTGAAATATTCTATTTAGTGTGCTTTGCATCACATGCTGTCAATAAAAAAGGGCTTGTTATCTCTGGGTGTCAACGTTGTACTTTGCTGTTTTTGTTAGTTGCATTTGCCTTTCAGTTGAATATTAAACAATCAACTTGCCTTTCATCGATTTTAGCCGCTTAGCTAATATTCGCTGTTATTACAACAATAGGTTTTGCTTTCGTTTAGCTAAATATGAAAAATGTCGATTTCGGCTCATAATCTGCTTTATTTGATGATTATAATAGTGGCATTATTATTAATCATCAAGTTCATCTATTGCTGATGTAGCCTTGTCTTAATACCGACTTGGACATAATGGTGTAAAGGTTTAGGTTGCCTCAATTCATTATAATTAAGTACTATCTCTCTCTCTCACACATAAATCTCCATTGTAATTAGTGCGCCTAAATTATTATTTTTTTCGTTATTAAAAATATATTTTCTTGTATTTTGTTTCTCTTATGGTTTTATGGCAATTAAACATTATTTACTAATGCCAATTTTATTGCTGTGCATGATAATGATGATCATCATCATTATCAGTTTCGATATTATCATCATCATCGACATCGTCATCATCATCAGCAGCAGCATGATTGTCGTCATTTTCATCATCCTTTTATTACTATTAACAGTAAAAAACAGAATTATTGTAGATACTTATATTATCAATAACGTTACATTTCATCTTTACTTGGGTGTAAACTCTGTCCGTTTCATCGTTAATACGGATAAGAAGCATTACAATTTATTTTTAAGGCGATTTAGACAATTTTTAAATTAAAATTTCATTCTATTTTAATTATTTGTAATTAAATAACTGATTAACAAGAACGTAGATTCGCCTCGCGCTCAGTAATCTTCAGTAGGAACTTGGGCCATATCATTGTAAATGTTTGGCTTAACCACTGAACCACTGAAGGATCAACGAAAGCAGTCAGGAGTTCACTGTGCGTATAATGACGAGCATTGTAAGCTGTTATTACTGAGGTAGCATCATCACTCGCTTTCCCTCTTACTTACTTTGAAGTTAATTCATGTTAGCAGGGCAGACACTGACACTTATCGACAGAATCGAATAGTAGATCAAATGCTTTAGCAGACGCGGGATAGCCGTTTTAATTTACTACTGCAAGGTTCATGGTGACATACTTGGCTTGGACACCCGACCATCATGGTAAAAGCTTTCACGATCATGGACCAATATCTTTTTCATAGTAGAACAATTGCCTTAACCGTCTCTTTTTGGCTGTCTATCTCATATTTTAGGATGCTAAATGTTCGCTTTTGTTGAAAAATTTATTTTATTAAACTTGCGCTTGTTTACTTTTTAATGGTTGAAATGATACTTTTTCATATGAAGCCAGACGTTTTTCGAATGAATCTTTAAGTTTTATTTGTTTATCGTAGAATATGTATTAACTGATGCCAGTTCTGATCAATATATTTGATGTGTGACTAGCGTAACTCATATCACAGAAAAATGTGTTTTGTCTGACTACCTGAGTGAATTAGAGAAAGCTGGGGACTGATTAATAGGAAATATTAATTATGCTTCCTTTTTATAAAGTTTTAAAAGTGACAACAATGCAATAACATTTATATATCTTATTCCGTTATCAGCTGTATCACACATTTATTTAACGGAAAAGCCTTTTTACTTTTATTGCTTTATGCTAATTGGATATAAAGCATAATCTACTTCAAATAAAATGTAGAGTAACCGATATTAATTATTTATTCTTAATCAAATTATACTTTTCTGTAATCTTGGCCGGTTTTTGTATCGTAGCTTTCAAGTTTTGTGTCCATTTTCTTTTCCTCTCTATTAAATTATTTAATTGTGCATGATTTTATCAGAATTTACTTCACACGTAACACAAGTATAGTTAAAAGTAAATTAAATGATACATTTTACTGTTCTATTTAGACATTTGTTTGCTTTTTGTCAATAACTAGCTTAAATGGCAGTATTCACGTAGAATTTACGCATGAATTAATATAATAGCCTGTAGTATAATGAAGATTGTGTTATGCTCTACTGGTTTAGTTCTGCTTTACTTGTCTCTTCTCCGCAGGCTGACGAATTAGGCTCAGCTGTTGCTGCTTCTGCAACCAGTAAATCTATGAAACCGAACAAAATTTCCTCGAAATCGGCTGGTTCAATAGCATCTGGCAATCGGAGCGATGATGCTGAAAGTCATTATTCGAAAAAGCGTCGAAAGGAGACGGCACGCACTAACGTTTTGGAAAATTGCACCGAGAAAAAGGTAAAAACTGCAGCAGAAACTAGGGAGGGCATACATGGAGACAACACACTAAAATGTGATCGTGTGTCTAATTCCAATCATGCCGCAGCTATTTCCAATAGGTATGTTTTTTAATTGGACAGTGTTTAGTTTTAATTAGCTAATCTTATTTAAGTAACTATTACATTTTTTAATTTCCCATCATGGAAAAAACATTCTTCGTGTCCGTTAATACGAAAGATAGCAGGTAATGTCATTAACGGAAAATATTTTACCGATATTTTGGTGGCCACTTATGGTCACAATGGTCGATATTTTGCTCATTACTCGTACTTTTGTGACACGTGATTAGCAAAACCGTAATCTAGGTATCTGGACCATGTTATATAAGTATGTGTCATGGATTAAACATTGCTTTGAAAAAGGAACAATCAGCAAAATCTCCAAAATGTTGCACACTACATGGAAAAATTGTAACTGACATTCGTGCAACATGAAAATTAATTTCATTACTTTAGCGAAAACACAATTTAGTCTAACTTAGAATCCTGTAAATGTCTGGAACTTACAAAGCTGCAAGGCTATTAGCTTTAACAAATTAAATTTATATTACCATGTAATCATTAACTGTATATTATAAATATGGTTTCAGTGAAAGTCAACGTGCAGTTGAAAATTCAGCGTACTCAAATGGATTGATAGCAATGCCTCCTTCGCCTCAAGAAGTTAGAATATCTCCACGGAAAGTACCTACTCCAGTGAAACAGCAGCATAGCACTAGCGTGATCACGTCTCCCTGCCTGCTGAATGACCTGGTAGAGCGTGAGATTGAGGCCAGACTTCCGGCTTTGGTATCTGTAGGCACAACCACGGAGACAATTGACTCCTCGCCAAAAACGTTAATCTTGCCGGAACCTATGCAGTCTATTGATGGTCAGACACAGACCTCTGGACGACCTTCACCGTTGCTAATGCATGCTTCAACCTCGCCCCCGCTAGCACTTTTAGAGAAGAAAAGAACACCAAAAAAGGTTGGTAACTAAGTCTTCGTTAGCTATTTTTGCGTCTGCGTTTGGTAGAAATACAAAATAATCCTTTTAAGTCAATTTTTCAATCATTGATTGTCTAATTTTTCACATGGACAATTTGTAGTTGCATCAAGTAATTTAATCATTTTTGGTTTGGATTGGTTTGGTATCAGTTGTATAAAAGATTAACAAACAAAATTCGGTCTAAAATACTCAAGTTTCTTTGTAATTGACGAAGTTTGGTAAAAGATAATCTAACCATTGCAATTATCACATTCACCTTCTTACTCACATTACCTGAGTTATTAATTCAGTTAGCAAGATACGTGAACTTCAAATATTCACATTGAAGAAACATGATTTAATTGACTGATTGGTGATCTTGTAGTATTATCCTACATTTCGATGATACGAATTTCATAACGGATAACGAAACGATGTATGCTGAACTATTAAGCATGGCTTGAGCAGACTAAATAAATTAGGATTGGCGTTAATTAATTGGTGTTCGCAACATACATTATCTTGCTTTACATAACATGCGGGTTGCATACATAGGTACATAGAAAGAAAAGAGATTTGTGTCTTTCTAGCAAACGATACTATAGAAGCTGTGGACACTATACGCGATTTAATTTTGCATCTCCATTAAACCACTGTCTGGTTCAGTAAATGCAGCGTATAAACGAACGAAATCTGTTTCGTTACTTGGAGAATAGCGTCGTCAGTTGTATCTCCCTATGCTCTCTTTAGGGTGTTGTTTGAATGATCTAACTCTAATTGTTCTTCCGTTCTTTTTTTTGTCAAACTTGTCTTTCTCTATTCTCTTTTTGTCTAGGTCAGGATTGCTTATTTTTTTTATAAGTACATCTTTTTTGCACAAGTGGAACCATGTCGAAATCCCGCCATCTTCGTTGTTATATTTTTTCAATTAGCATCAGAGCATAGAATTATTACTAACTGAGCTTTAGCTTCTCTTACTATCTACACCATATATTTCGTTTGCCTTATTTGAGTTCAGTGCATTATAACAGCCGGTTTTTTGTATTTTGTAAGGTCTTGTTTAAATCAGCGTACTTTGTATTTTTTATTTAAACAAATTCTTATTTACTCTAAATAATATAAGAAGGCGATTTTAGCATTTATAAATTTAGATTTTAAGTCTGAATGGAACTGCGTTGTACATTTTAATCTTGGTCCTTGTATTTTCTTATTTAATGCATAGCAATATGTCTTTAAAATTTATTGACAATCACAATGATAGTTTTATGACATTAATTAAAATTTCAGAAGACCCATGAGTCTTTGTACAATCATAATCATATACAATCATAATGGTACATTTAAAGCATTATTTAAAATATTCAGTAGATAAGATTAGCATCTAATTATGCTAACAGAATGATTTCAACTGTTTTTCATAATGAATAGAAATTCCAAGTCTATTAAGGTAGAACAGCGGTTGTATTAGAAATCCTGTGATCATTGGTTGTATTCTATCAGTAACCTGTCTTAGATAGCGTTTCCCTTCAAAAGTCGAACACAACTTGCTAGACCCTACCGTTGGTGATGGTTTATACATTTTTATGTCTCATAGAGCCATTTTGATAGCGTGACGCTAATAAGCTTCCTCGCTCCAGACAAGCCAATGACACGAGATCAGACTGGATAATTTCGCATCATGAATGGGCTTCTATTGTTCCTTCAGAGCGCGCAGTTATATTCAGGGTGATTGGATTTTGAATTATCAATATATACTACTGATATAACGTATATGCCGATTACGTTAAAGCTAGCTTGATCATAATGGTGTTGCCTAAATTTTGTTTGCTATCTAGGCAAATATAGCCATAGTAACTAGATACTCCCCTCTAATAAATCTCTCTTTTAATTATTTGTAGGCCAAAATTCTTGTATTGTCATTATTATCACTTATCTTTCGTTTTTTGTTATCTTTCTTACCATTATGTGGTGGAGAAACATTGGTTACTAGTTACGTTTGTATTGATCGGCATGACGATGATGATAATTATGGTGCAAATGGCGCATAGAAGTTTTCTTTGGTTTATTGTACGCATAATTTGTTTTAAGGCTATCATTGGCCATTCTTTTGGATATAGCTCAATTTGTAATTGTAGCTTACTTTGGCTGCCTGCTTTTTGTCGTTTTATATTATCTAACATTACCTGCGCCACCTTCATTGAAAATACTCAGACGAACGACGTAGCTATAAGCACGTCATGGTCCACATCGAATAACATCACTGTTGAGGTGCAGACAAGTCCACATCTAAATGTTGAATATGCAGGTGAAAAGTTAATGGAAAGTCGATGGACTCAAATCGATCGAATAGACATGGAAGAGAGCGGAAACTTCTGGTTCAGCCAAGAAGAAAGTAATCAGAATAGTAGAACGAGAAGACGTGTAAACAGGACACATGCCATTTTAAACGATACCGAATCTGTGCAAAAACTTGATATTAAAGCAGAAACAGGTACTGATGATGGAGATCATGATAGTGACGTTGATACTCGTTTTAATCGCCGAAATAGTAGTGGCAGTGAGAGCATGGGCGGCTGTTCCTCACCAAACCAGGATGATGTTGATGACAATACTGATAGTGACATCAAGCAATCATTGTCAAGAAGTCGGTCAACTGGAATGTCTAGAAGAAGGCGTCGCTGTAAGCATGCCAGATTGCCGGTAACAGGAAATTTGCTATCTCGAGTCCGCAACTTGCTCAAACACAAAGATGCCATTGCCTCTAGAGAGGAGACAAAGTAAGTTGAATTTGGCGTAATAGAATTCATCTCAAATTTGATGCACTTATCAACTGCTAACATTTGATTGGAATTTGATATCTAAATTTCGGTAATTTGTTTTTACGTGGTCCGCTTTATAGTTGGTTAGAGAATGTGAATCAAAAAGACGCCACAGCCTCCTTAGACGCACGAAAATTAAAGTTGTCACAGTCAAGTTAACTTATATACCACACTGATAGTAGTTATTCATAGTTCTTCATATAATAAATCAATAAATAATCTACAGACATTTAATTTGATCATGTGTTTCAGGTAAAGATTAACTGTTTTACAGTTATAATGTAAACAAGTGAATTTACTTAATTAAAAAACTAGTCTCCTTATTAGCTTCAGTTTATTAAACTTCATTTCAACTCTTATGAATGCTTCAGTTATATCACTCAGGGATTGACACCTTGGTAACTAATTCCCGTTGGTTAGTGAACAGATAATGATTCCGTCGTTTCTCAATTTAATTGCTCTCATCAACCAGGCGCTTCTTAGGCGAGCGAGGTTCTGCTACTTCTTTTAATAATATCTGTTGCTGTCAGATTTCCTCTACCACATCCCCCAATAATAAATCAGATGACATGACGAAGTAATGTGTGGTTCTTTATTAACGGAACCTAGAGTTCCAATCACACTAAAACGTCTGCTCATATATCCTTTTTGTATCAGTCTTGACTTCCATAATTAAATAAAGTACTTACAATATGTACATATAGTCCAAAGTCCAGACGGTAAAAAATAGTTATCTATTATTTAATGCTTATATCAGGATGTTCCAATTAACATAAATTATTACTAGCTAGTTTCTGAGCCATCTAATCAAAGAGCACACAGATTATCTACTTATAAACGAAAATCTAAATTTATTTAAAATATCCATATTGCAACTTATGGCAATGTTTTACTAGTTATGCACAAATAAAATTAGGTTTGCTTGCATAATACGTGTCTTTTATATTATTTGTAAACAATGTGTAATTCGCTTTAGAATCATCGCATTGGGTATTGAGACAGTTCGCGATCAAGCCAATAATTTTCATCAAGAAGCAGTTCGTTCTTGGACGGAGTTGAACACGTCTATATCTAACGCGGTGCCCTCGTTACCGTTAAATTGTTGCAATTTTGTTGCGAATAGCAAAACAATACAAGATGGTGGACCCGACACGACAGGTCTTTCCAGCATTAATTCGAGTTCAGCGACATCTAACTCAGTTGTCTCAACATCTACGACTCTGAGTGACAGCGGTCCTATTTCGCCAAACTCAAATGCTGGCATTACTGGTGGAAGTGCGTCACAGAAACGGTTCAATTGTCAATGTAGACACCCTTTGATTAGCTACCCTAGCCTTGCCAAATATCCTATGCAGGCAGTACTTTGTTTACGTTATCTGATAGCTGTGGCTTTCCTCGAGAGCCGAACGGCGTCTGCTGCGTTTGCATTATCTACAGCAGGTTAATTTTTTTGTTGATTCGAAAGTGGAACATCAATTCCTAAAATGTTATGCTGCATGTATGTATTTTTGAGTCGAATTAATTTGAACGTATTATATGTTCTTACTTTATTTGCATTTCACCGTAGCGAATGGGTAAGCGGACGTCTTTGACTTAACGACGATGCCTCTTGAAAATATTTTGCAAGTAATGTCTATAGTTCCCTTCTCAAATGGTAAAAATAAAGGTTAATGCATATCATTATATATATATATATATATATATATATATATATATATATATATATATATATATAATATTTTGCTAGGCATGTTTAAGCGCTCAAAGGCGCGCCTTTTTATATCACAACTATTCTTGGCTATTCTAATTGTTTATTATAATAAAGGTTGCGGTCTTGATATAAACACCTGACCCATTAATTACTTACATATGTCAGTATAAACTAAGAATTGTATAGTGTAGAAAGGCATATTCATCCAGTAGACCGGTTTCGTCCTTATTGGGAACTCATCATGTACTGGCCAGAATTTGCCGCGGACGGGACTCGAACCTGGGCACGTCTGCTTCGGAATCTGGTGCTCTAACCACTGAGCTATCCTGCCGCACGCTACACTACACACAATTTTCAGTTGTATACTAACTAATGTAACTTGGTTAGTCTATTTTTCCTTTCGGTGGAGCTCATATGGCATCCATTTAGAAGAAAAGTTCGAACTAACCATCCCCAATCTGTCATTACTGAACAGACACCACACTACATGGGTAAGTGGTATTGAAATGACCATTTATATAATTAAGCGAACATTGGTTGCTCGGGTGGTGATAACAATTATTATAATCAAGGTTGCGGTCTTGATATAAACACGTGACCCATTAATTACTTACATATGTCAGTATAAACTAATAATTGTTATCACCACCCGCGCAACCAATGTTCGTTTAATTATATTCTAATTGTGATTAGGCTAGGCATCGTAAACAAATGAGACTCTACATAAATAATTTAATTTGCACGATACATCTCAGAATATTACCATGTGGCACTTTTAGATGGTAAGTGCAAGCCATATTTTTAGGTCTTGTTCTTTTAAAGGTTGACTTCTGCTCCGTCCATGTATCTGATGTCACATTTTTAAAACTAATTTTATCAGCCCTGCTGCTGACTCTTCTGATTTCGTTATTTTTGTGAACCTTTTGGTTGTTAGCACAAATAGTTTTTGCGTATTTTTTATCCTAGGACAGAATGGTTCGTGGCAGTTTTCGTGGATGTCGTTGAGGAAGTATTCAGTTTGAGAATGGAATTTGTGAGCACAGCGCAAGTCAGCATCCATCCTGACTAGAGGAAGAAAGAATTTTTGTGCAGTGTTATAGATGTATAATGAATTTCATTAACTACAGGACAAAATCAATTTCAGCGTGCGCTGTTATGTATTATAAGCGGTGTCTTGTGGAGACTGTTCCAATAAATCATCTAACGGAGGTCCTTATTTTTGAAGCTTCAACAATTCATAATTCATTAAGTGACCTGGGCACGCTGATATGAGCCTTTTCTGTTGCACAAACAGTCCAAAATTTAACAAGCTGCCATTTTAATGGGAAAAGACAGAAGCACGCACATGCTCATTAAAATAGAATGCTTTAATTTACTTAGTTCTTCCTTTTATGCATCACTGATTTAAATTTATTAGCTCTTGAGCGCAAAGGATTTTAATGTACACATTTATTTAATAACGGTCAGACACATAGTAATAAATTGAACAATATAAGACACAAGAGCACTAATCGAGAGGAAAATTAGGAGCCGAGCTGTTAAAATTCTTCGCTAATCAACGCGCCGGCTTGGTCGCATCTGATTAAAGGAACTCCTACTTCTTTGACTATAGATTGTATTAGAATGCCTCTTGTGTATCGTGCACATCAGGTTTTTATCGTGTTGAACCTTGAATACGGCTGTACTGCGCTGCAATAGAGCAAGCGTGCCAGACGCACATGACCAGTTTCAGCTTCCAAAGGCATCATTGACTATTAGCGTCTGAAAAGCATAAGATTTTGGCAGATGTTTCTTGTCAGTCTAGGGCGATAGACCATCAAAGAGAAGAAAAGTTCAAACGCTCGTTGGGAATGGGCGACCCAGCATTTTTTTTGCTATCCAAAATTGAATGCGACATTGATGTATCCATTCGTAAGTGTTTGTTTACTGCTTTGTTTTCTGTCTGTTCGGGCTTCGCTCAAAATAACCTTACTATTCAAGAGGCGCCCGTTATCAGCGATAAACTATATTTAACATTATCAGCTGGCATTCAGTGTTAGACTTCTAATAAATAGAAACTTATCGGTAAAAAATTATCTATAGAAAGTAGACACAACAAAACTATATGGACCTATAATGACTTAATCAAAAACAGATCAATGGATCACACCAGATTTGTCGGGGCGAAATAACGACATAAAGCCAAAACGTGATGCTGCGTAAATAAATAAATTATACTACAGAAGAAATGAATTTAAATTAATAAAATTACAACTAGTGCACACAGAAAGGCGCATGTAGGTAGTCAAAGCGTTCTGAGCACAAATTGGGGAATGAAAACTGGTGATCAGTCTTCCAAATATGTCAAAATTTGACCACGAACAAAAAGCGCATTAATAACGACTAAGACAATTAGATTTAGATGCTTTTTAAAATATATATTCGAACATTAATAAAAATTTATTTATGTATTTGGCATGGCATATATAGTTAAAAAAGTTATTAAGTACACGAGGCTAAGTAAGTTTGAACACAGTAATTATGCTTTCACGTGTTCCAAATGACTGTTCCGTGACAAAATTTATCCAGGTTCTCAAACTTATTCTGCCTGTTTTTAATTTTTAGCAGATTTTTTTCTTAACTTGCCTCCTAGTTAGTGAGGTTGCGATTTGGCAAATCCAAGTTGCTGCTATCATAGATAATAGTTATCGATCACGATGGCTCTGTTCTGTATCTTCTACAAATCCAGCCACTCACTGGAATTACTATAATCAAGATTGCGATCTTGATATAGCACTCACTGGAATTTACTAATTAGGCTGGTGAACAAAACGCACAAGTGGCCTTCTAGGATAATCCATCAGACAACGAAATTAGCGTTGCTTAATTTGATTAAAACGTTTTGGTACATTGAATAGTGACCTAATTTCGTGGCTAGGCGCAGAAATTTTCTCTCGATTAATGCCTCCTTTCGTGAAGATAACCGTAAACGAAACAAAAGAAACTAAAGACGTCAATTACTACATACGTCGAAACATATGCCGCTTTTGTGGTTTATCTGCAATGGTTCTCCGGTATAGTTTATTTCTGATAGTATGTTTGACTTTAGTGCTAAAAGAAACTAATAAGCGCTTTCAGACTGGTTTATGTAACGTACGTATTTACGTTTCCTTAATCTCTAACATCTGCCAGCTCACACATGTAAACCACATTCTGGATGTTATGTAAATTACTTTGTCAACGATCTACTTGTGTGTTTTTTGGCTCAAGTGAACTCAATAGGAATTCTCATTCGTTTCCTTTGTATCTAACTAAAGGTGGTAACATGGCCTCACGAGATGAAGTGGCTGGATCTTTGTCCGAACACTCAACAGATGACTCTGCTAACGGGCCTGATGTTCTTGAGGCGGAAAGGAGAGCCCTTTTAGCCTGTGAAATGGCCACACGTCAGTTAAGGCAGACCAGCCGACGACTGGAGCGAGTTCAGGCGAAATTGGATAAACGTGAATCTAAATTACGCAAACTTGTAATCCGTCAAAGGGCTCAAAAGTTGTCGCTCAAAGATGACAAGGTAAATTCAACTGAATGTCAGTTGACAGAAAGTTTGTTTGATAACTATAGGATGTCTACGCAGTCATGGTCTAGTCTCTGGTTTTCAGCGTTCCTCCGAGTAAAATCGGGACTCGCCTGTCTTGAGACATCAATTCAGAACGAACGCATTCTTCGTGAACGACGTGAGGTCAGTTCATACTGTTTACAATTTCTGAATATTGTGCATGCTTCTTATCTTTAAACTATATTCATGAAGCTATTTGATCCAAAGCTCTGTTTTATTTATCGTAAATATGCACTTTTGTCCCGATTCCTTGCATGTTCTTTTAATTATCTATCAAATAATGTTTTCTTATAATTCAAGGAAATATGAAACTTAACATATGCAAAAAACCAAAGAGAACAATTGTCTAAATTAAGTTACCGACTAATGATAGGTACCATTCCCAATTATTTTAATCATTCGCTCAATATAACAAACTTTTCGTAAAATGTATTTACTGACGCATTTTGACATTGTATTGTCAGAGCATGGAGGCGTACTGAGTAACGAGAATCAAACGGCAATT
Source organism: Eudiplozoon nipponicum (assembly GCA_029291075.1). Taxonomy (NCBI): domain Eukaryota; kingdom Metazoa; phylum Platyhelminthes; class Monogenea; order Mazocraeidea; family Diplozoidae; genus Eudiplozoon; species Eudiplozoon nipponicum. The sequence continues at coordinate 54,324 of JAQBSW010004199.1, forward strand.
TAATTATAACATAAAGAAAATCAGCAATGTGGCTTCTACAGTCGCGATTAAAACTTTTGTGTGGATTTCGTCCCAATTATTCAATTGAGCAATTATTGATTGCGTGGCTGGTGATGAAAATTATTTTATACACAAATCAAAATTTATTTAAACATTCGCTTATCGTAGTAAAACCATAACCAGTGGCACGTATTGACGTATTTCATATCATGTAAATTTAATTTATTAATATTTAATCGTATAATATAGTAGTTCTTTATGAAATTATGATTGTTGGGCATTAATGCTGAGAATTATATTCTCGACACTATGTTTATATATATTCATAATTAGGAAGAAAATACACATTAATAACAAAGTGAATAAAAGGCCATTTATTTCGTGAATACTAAACATCGCTCTAAATCATTCATTTATATAAATTCTGGGTTTTCAATTGATTATGCTAGTGGTAACAAATCTGACTCGCTTTTACTTCTACTTATTATTTTGGCTGGTTGGTAAGTTTGAATGCTTTTGTGTTTGTGTGTGTGTGTCTGTTTGCATGTAAAGGTCATTCTCGCTGTATTGCAAAGTGATTTCTGAGATCTGGTCATTATTGTTTTGATGGCTTGAGAATTAACCATTTGTGCGCATTGTTCGCTGTTACATGTACGAGTGCTATTTTTCCCAGTGTAGTTTATCGTTTCACCTTGTTGCGAAAATTTTTGTTCTTCACATGGTAACAGCGCCAGTGTGGATTGCAGTGTTGAACGCTCATATTGTTTGGAATCTTCTGTCACCGCATTTGCCTCTGTTATTTCCTCTTCAGTTTGTTGCTAATCCGATTGAATGTTTGATGATTTTAGTCGAGGGCCTGTTCGGTCCTGCCTGCATACTGGTAAATTGTTGTTGAATTTTGAAAAAGAAGTAAAAGCGAGTCAGATTTGGTACCACTAGCATAATCAATTGAAAACCCAGAATGTATATAAATGAATGATTGTAGAGCGATGTTAAGTATTCACGAAATAAATGGCCTTAATCCACTTTGTTAAATATGTGTTTTCTCTTCCTAATTAGAAATATACTGTGTAATATTCGAAGACAATGGTCATAATAAAGATATATATATATATATATATATATGCTATATATGGTATATATATATGTATACTGATATACAGATCAGTAGAACATTCCGGTTTACATTAGAAGAAAATGAAAATGAAAATATCATTCCATTGTATTCTTTAAATCAGGTTTGCGAGCTTGAAGATGAAACTTGCAATCCCATTGTTTTAATCGATGAGTCGAACATAATGGACTATCGCCAATGCAACGCACTGACGCGTTTCGACCCCATGATCATCATCATCGAGTACGACGGCAAACGGACTATCGCAAACTTGATTTAAAGAATTGTTACCACCACTCGCGCAATCAATTATTGTTTTATTGTATTGCTTATATGTGTATATGTGGCGAAAGCTGCAAACAGTTAATGTTCGTGACTGCATAGAAATTTTGCAGCCGACATTTCCAGTCAAGTTCAATGTATGTGAGACTGCTAGAGGTGAGAGCCGCATATCTAACTTTGATTTCCATATATATTCAATGCGGTTTGATCCTCGCTAGTCAGTTTGCCGTCGTACTCTGAAGATGATCATGGAAGGTTGAAACGCGTCAGTGCGTTGCGACTGGTGGTAGTTTTGTTATGTTGTTCGACGACTGGTTAAAAAAATGGGATTGGTGTTTACTTCAAGCTCGCAAACTTGATTTAAGGAATTGTTACCACCACCCGCGCAATCAATTATTGTTTTATTCATTTATGTATGTTTGAGCTATAGTATGTGCTGCTCATATAAGATTAATGATTAGGAACAAAAATACTTTACCAAAAGTTAAGGAATTGCTTTGTTATTTGACAATCGAGATTCTGAGTAGGTCCTTTTAAATAAATTAGTAGTTTTCGTTTCGTCTTTTGGTATGAAATTTGCACTCACTAGAATTATATACGTATGCAGGATCGCCTATTATTCATTGAAACTGCAGCTGCAGTGTGAAGATCTGGACGTCGTTGACAGAATTACATTTATTCGTAGTTGTATAAGTAGCTCAGGCAATATAAGTAGGTAGAAGAGCATTGGAATTTCAACGAGTGCAACACTTCCTTGATATTCTGCACGTATGTTTTCAATATGTCTTTTGAAGATAACTACCAAGTATAATAACATAAATGAGTTAGCAACATAAAGCCTTGGGGATAAACAAAATTCAGCCTAATTCGTGCAAGTAGAAAATGCGTTTTGGCATTGAGCGTGAACTGGAGGTGATGAGCGCAAATCATTGAACGTTCCCATATTTCACACTCTTCAGTTTAATTTTCCCGTTTTTATTTCATATATATATATATATATATATATATATATATATATATATATATATATATATTTATGATACTTGGAGAGAAGAATTGAAAGCATTAGTTCGTGTACCTGATTTAAATAATTAGTATCACTGAGCGTGGGAATGGTGCTATGCATAATATTATTATAAAGCACAGCTGGCAAAGTGAAGAACATTTCCACAATAGATGAATAAAATTTCAATAAAGAGCATTTTCAAAACAGGATGGATTTCCAGATATTTTTCAAAGCAATAAACGAAAAAAGTTAAACACAGCGGAAGCTGCATGTCGCCACATCCTGAATCAGCCCCAAAATAAGTTTGTACATGAATGTTTACAAAACTGGTGATTTGTTGTGTGATTATGTATGTCTCAGCATGTACGTTTAGCCCAAATTAATCAGCCTTTCTTGTTAGAATAAACTACATAAAGTAGCAGGTGTTGCAACCAAGTTGAGTTCGGACGAGGAATGGACTTTTTAACTAATTTGTTTACCTGCTTTATAATACATTCATTCTTCAACACACGGTTTGCTTCTCAATTTAAATTAAAAAGGCTCAACTTAAGATGTACGGAGCGAATGCATCACTTTGGTATCGATGCGTGTGGCGCCAAAAATTTCGTTACCTTCCGGTCGAATTCTTGACCATCAAATTTTATATTTGAATCTCTTGTTTGTTCAACAGATACTTTATTCTTAGTAAGAATAGCAAAGCATTTATTGTGATAGTATATTTGTGCGCTGGTAGAAACGTAACTTGGTGCGATTTTACGGGCTATACTGATCTCAAGTAACTAGTGAATTTATCTGTTTATTTCTTACAAGCGTTTTCTCTCTGGATTGCATATCAAAATGTCGAACTGAACGGACTTGTCATCTGCATGCTACGTTTTCAGCACAAGATTTGACTTGAATTAACTTTCAATTGATGCTTCATTTAACAGATTTGTATTGCAAGCACCCATGAATTACTACCGTGTGTATCTATTTTAAAGCTAGTAGCCAAAATTTAACTTCGATAGGCTACTGGTAGTTTACGCATCATTAATTTATTTTTTATTAGTTCTCTCTTAACTTAAATTGATTGAATGTATTAAGCTTCTGTTCCTTTGTGTTTACAAAGTGCTCTAGTGTAGGTTAAATTTTATGGCGCCAAAAATTGTTGCACACTCGTTACATTTTCGACTGAATTTGGAATTCCTCACATGAATTGAGTTTTTGGACAATAACTGGCTGGCACATTATGTATATAATAAACAAAGCATTGTGTACGACAGCAAAGGCAATTAATCAAGTAGATCGATTTCTTTCTTATTGGGAACTCTTACAGTACTGTTAGATACTGTTTGTGGCAGAGAACTAATATATGTGCAATTGTGTATTAGGTGTTGCGCACCTAGTAACAATTTTTTTCGAATATGACCAGAAAAGTAAACCAAAGGCAGCATGAACATAAATTATAATATCGTGCACAGTTTAGTTCTTACTAGCGACTCATCAGTATGAGCCGGTGTTATGCCGTTTGCCAACTATATATTTTGGTAAGAAATGTGGGTAATAGGACGGTAAAATCTTCTATACGAATGTGTAAACCTGTAGTAGTGAGGCTAACTTCAAATAAAGTCTTCGACAATGCGACTTAAATAACAAATTTGTAAAGTCGTGACATTATGGCTATTGTGTCAGTACCTGATATCAACAATATGGTACCGAAAAGGTACATGTTACTAACCCTATTGTTGTCATGTCGGTTCATGGTACCAATACGATGGATTTCAATGCATGCTATCGTTCACCAAAACTGAGAATTACAACTATTTATGAACACCTTTTACTTCAGTAAATCCATACATTCTAGTCTTGATCAATATCAGGTATCACATTTCGCGGTAATCATGACACCACTCGATTAAATATGTAACAGTTAGATACTGTTTGTTGCGGAGAGCTAATATATATGAAATTATGTATTAGGTGTTGCGCACCTAGTAACAAATTAGTTCAATTATGACCAGAAGGAAAAACCAAATACAGCATGAACGGAAAGTATAATCTCGTGCACATTCGTTTAGTGCTTACTGACGACTTATCAGTAGGAGCTGGTATTACGCCATTCACCCATCGTATATTTTGGTAAGGAATGTGGGAAAATAAGACGGTACAACCTTTTATACAAATGTGTAAACTTGCAGTAGTGAAGCTAATTTCAAATAAAGTCTCCGATAATGCGACTTAAAAGTTAATTCACTCTTTATAATATATACCCAGTCTGTTAAAGGGAGCAATACTATGGCTATTGTTTCAGCACCCGGTACCGACATTATAGTACAGCAAAGGTACATGGTACCAACACTGTGGACTGGATTCGAACCCGGGCACATTGATTCCAGAGTTTCTATTTATTCATTGTGCCACCATGTCGGAAATTACACAAAATTTTCTATCAATGACTAATTTATGTTTTGGTTAGTCTTTCCTTCACAAAGAGACAATATGGCTTCTCTTTTGATCTAAAGTTCTACCTGGCCATTGCCATATAATGAATTCTTAAGTTTATAATAACGACGAATACATAATTCAAGATCCTGCCATAAAATTTCAATCCAACATCACTTCACCAGGTTATTTGGTGTCCTTTCTATAATGAAAAATTGAGGGTATCTAGTGTGATTATTATGATGAACGAGGCTCCATCTGAAGTAGATTATAATTATAACATAAATTAGCGTTAGACTGAAAATTGCGTGTGTTGTGCGGCACGAGTGCCATGTAGTTAGAGTCGCAGGCTCTAAAGCAATTATGCCAAGATTTGTATTCCATCTGCGACAAAATTTTTTCCAGTACTTGAAGAGTTCCCATTAAGTTCGTAACCGGTATACTGAATGAATTTCCTTTGCTACCTGATGTAATGGTTAGGTTATGTTGACATTATATATATATACTATCACCGCCCGCACAACCAATGTTCGTTTAATTATAGTGCTCATTGGCGCACTGATATCGGTCGTCAACTAGTTCGTTTACTTTGAGTCATTGGTGACATTAGACAAGTCGGCTTTTGCGGAGATTTCTGGACCTACCAGAACTGCTTTTGCTGCCTTATCAAATTATGCAAGCCACATTGTAATCACTCGTCTGCTTTACTATGCATCAATATCATACACAGCAATACAAAGCCATTAGTAGCTAATGTTTCATCGTCATATAGCCACAAGAAAAAATGACAATGATCAGCAATGAAGAAAATAATTTTAGCAAACAAATTATTTAAGGAAAGTAGGTATGTTTACTTATATAACACACAGAAGCAAAGCAAACTGAACCTCTACTCAACGCCGTTGTACAAGATCTAAGGCAAGGTAACATCGACAATAAAGCTTTCCGTATAACGTCATAGACTCAACCAAACCTCGCGCTAACTATGCTCAACTAAGATGAATCTAATAGATATATGCAACTAGATCGCAACTGAGCTCGACTCGATGTCATTTCGCACAGGGTTTCCAATTATGCACTAAGATACGCACGTCGAATCCCCACTGGAAAACAAACGAGTCCTATACTACCCTATTTGAATGTAGTTGACTTTAGCTGTTTCTGCATTGTCGAAATCTGCCCAATTTGTTTCCTACGCCAACTTGGCGCTCGATGAGAGAATAGTTCTGTACTGGGCAATCGAATAGACGTCATGCGCAAAACGTAACCGAGACAACGCGGTTAATGGCGTCTCATTAGTTCTTCTAATGAGGAGTACTTGTTGGCCGATTCAAATATACGTCTTCGGATGGCAGTGATGTTTATTCTTTGTTGGTAACCTGCATGCGCTATGCTAATCAAACAACGGTGTTCGAATGTCCATAGACGTCCAAAATCACTAGCATATACTAGAACTGCACATACAGGTGCATTGTATACCCAACCTTTTAGGCAAAATGAAATATTCGCTATTCTCCATAAGTAGCTAAGGGTGAAGAAAATTACACGCTTTCTCGATTCTCATACTCACCTCCTCAGATGTGCCGAGATAATATAGACTGGTCAATTACATCCAAATCTTCGCTCTGCAGTTGCAGATTTGGAGTGGTTGGTGTGCTACATTCACCAATATTAGTTGTGTCGTTTATGCGGATTCAATAATGGTCTACTATAACCCTACCATCCAGCCTAGACTTTGTTATTTCTAACTCCGCTGTTAGGTTTGTCATTTTTTCTGACACTGATCTTACTAAGTTTTCCAAACCATTAAACATAGTCATTCTGTTTAACATATGCATTACTTTTAATCAGTTATTTATGGGAGCTTGCTGGTTTAAAGCGTGTCTATTTAGTAAAACAAAATACAAATAAATATTTAGTATACACTTCTGCGGCTGGACTGCTGCTTTCATCATTGTCTTGACCTTGCTTCTACTTAATTCCCGCACTTCTGCGAAGACTTTCTGTTATATTCACATCAGGCCTAAATTAGGACATTGGAGCGTTCTCGGCCTCAAATTTGGCTACTGCAAGAGAGTGATCTTGTATAAGTGTCATTTAGTAGGTGCGAATTTCATACAGAATGACGGTACATCGACTGCTAATCTATTCAAAGTGGTCTGAGTAGTATCTCAACTGTCTAACAATAATACATTATCGTCTGCATAGACGAAAACTATAAATTTATCTCCCGGAAGAACTTCAACACCTGCATCTTTGGCGTATGGAAGAGTGTTGTCCATAACAGCATCTATCACAGTATTAAAAAATAATTGGGAATTTGGACATCCCTCTGGTTGTAAATTTGTGAGCTAATTCGTTTTAAACCTTAACGTGACCAGAAGTGTCCGTGTAGAGAGCGCGTATAATATTTGAAAATTTGGCGAGTATACCACTTATCATAAGAATATCGAATAGAACATTGTGGTCGACTAAGTCAAATGCACCCTCGAAGTCTAAGGAGACGGCTATTGTGGGACGACGGTATACATGTAGCTGTTCAGGAACTTGCCTTAAGGTAGAAATATTATCTGTACAACCTCATCCTGACCAAAAACTTGCTTATCTTCTAGTATTTGATTCACTTGAAGCGCCAAGCTGGCGTAAGTTAATCGAAGCAAATAATCTAAATACGACTGTAATCGAGCTTATACCACGATCATTATCACAGGAAATACGATTTCCCTATTTGATGATAGGAATAGTGGTCGACTCACTCCGAGCAAGCAGCACGATTTTCTCATTCCATATAAAACGAAAAAGGATAGTCAAAGCTCTGGAAATTACATAGCTCCCATCTTTAAATAAGCTGTAGCTTTGCGAAGTTTGAGAGATATGACCGCATTCGGTATCTATAACCTTGGTGGATGTTTGAGATTAGCGTTACACACTGTTGATATGGCCATATTTTCCGAGATCGGTACTGATATAGATACCAATGAAAATTGATCTGATCTTTGATGTGTTCAGTCCACCCATCAAGGAGACAATTTTTATTGATTATTAGATGTTGTTCTCGTTTATATTTTTGCTAAAGTTCAATTGTATCGTGCCTGATGATCGGTTATGTTGGAACAAACATGGGATATTACCTGATGCGAACGCATCATCCATCTCATCGGCCTTTTTGATCCTAAATGATTTAAAATCGATTTTTAGACTGCTTAAATTGGCGTCTTGCAAATCTGCACGTACTATTATAGGCCAAGCTAGTCTGAATTTGGTGCCTAGCTTCGAGAAACTTCATAGATTTTACAGACATGTAATAACTATTTCTACAGGAACCTACTATGTCACATACAGTAGAATCCGCATTGTGAATAATGGAATTTATCTTAGTCAAAAGTAAGTTCGAACTTTCACCATCAGGACTAGTTAATATGAACTTAATGATATATTCATATTTTTGTCCGAAATAATATGCTTGTATCTATTTGTGGTTTAATCTTATTTATTTTTCCATAAAACTTGTGTGAAAATCTACAATGGATAAGTGCATGGTCCGAGACGACATAAGTGTTCCAAAACGAACGACAATGCTGGACACAATCACATGATCTATTTGAGACCACCGTTGCCCCGGGGCTTGAGGACGGCATGTGGCGTAACACCTTAAACTACGTCTGAAGTTTTTGCCCTTTAAATATAATCTATGTTCCGCATAGCTATCCAACGGTCGCTCACCATTATCATTGCGAATCCAGCGTAAACTGTATTTCCCAGCCAAATGAAATTCTGCTTTACTTAAGCTTTTAAACTGAACATTCATATCACCCATAACAAAGAATATTTCTGAACTTCTTGCTCTACTTAGTAAATAGCTTAGGTCATAATAAAAAGCGTCCTTTCTATCGTCTGTGCTTCAATCGATGGGAGCATATGCAGATACAACGAAAAGGGAACGTTGATCTAGTTTTGTGATATGAATTTTAGTAGATGTATTTAAATGTACCGCACAAAGTCGGTTGATTACGGGGATCCATTTAGTTATACACACTTCAGCTCGTGGGATAAGGACAATACCAAGCCCCGTTTATCGACTTGAGAAAACTGTAGAACCAGATGTTCCAAGCCAATCACGCGTAGATAAGAATGTTGCATTCAGTTCTGTAATGCTCGTGGGATCCTGCATTGTGGTTTCAGATTCGCAGCAAGTATCGATTTATAATTTATCCATCGTACGTGCGAGAGCTTCTGGTTGTCTAATTTGTTTTATTATGTGCATATTCATCATCATGTCCAGCCGTACCAAAGCCAAAAATGACCAATGTTTCACTGCCATAAAACCACAAAAAGCGAGAAACAATATAAATAACTACAAAAATTATAATTAAGACACAAATTATTAGTGAGATTTACGATAGAGCGAGATAGAGTAAATAGTTCCCATTAATATATTTATCAAGATAACTCATAGAAATGAGGCAAAGAAAACCTCTCTACAACACCATTCTGGCTAGGTTAGCATTAGAGCAAGGCAACATCAGCAATACAGCTTCCTTGCGGCTTTAACTGTATCACATCATAAAAGAACAAAACCTCACAGCCCTAATATGAAAATGAAGTTACGAAGATGATTCTACTAGACATCTGCAACAAGATCGCCACTGAGCTCAATTCGATGCCTTATCGCTAAGAGTTTCTAACCTAGAACAATAATGCGCATATGAACCTCTTGCTGGCAGACGAGTGGGTCCTATACTACCCAATTTGGATGTAAGTGACTTCAATTGAGTCTGCAATGTCAAAATCTGCACACTTTGTTTCTTACACCAATCTGGTGCTAGATAACAGAACAGAGCTCTACTGGGCAATCGAATTGAGGGCATACCAAAAATGTGATCAAGCCAACAAAGTTGATGGAGCCTTATTAGATTTTCTAACGAGGAGCGCTTATTGACAGATCCAAAGATACGTCTATGGATGTCAACGTTGGATATTCGTTGATGGTAACCAACGTGTACTATGCTTCTCAAACAACGATGGTCCAATGCCTGTAAGCGTCTAAAATCACCAACTCTAAGTTTCACTTGAGTATAGTAAAACTGTGCATACAGACGCATTGTAAACACGACCTTTAAGGCAGAGTGAAATACTCGCGTTTCTCCATAAATGGCGAAGGTTCGAGAAAGCTACTCTAGCTTTCGCGATTCTCATTCTCACTTCGTCAGACATATTGCCTAAGTTAGTGATAGAGCTCCCATAATATGTAAACCTGTCAAATATATCTAGATCTTCATTCTGCTGTCGTAGAGTTGGAGAGGGTGCGAATTTCATATCGAGAGACGGAACAACGTCTGCTAATCTATTCAAGGTGGCCTAAGCCGCATATCGATTGTCGAATGATAGTACGATATCGTCTGCATAGTCATAATCAACTAGTCTACCGCTCGGGAGAATCTCAACACCTGCATCCTGAATATGTGGAAAAGTGTCGTTCATAATAGCATCGATTACAAAATTAAAAAAAGTGTGAAAGTGGACAGCATTGACGATTACCACTGCTGATTGTAAAGTTGTGCGTTTATTCGTTGTAGACCGTAACGCAATCATAAATATTTGTGTAGAGAGTGCGTATAATATTTAAAAAATTGTGGACACACCAATTTTCGACAAAATATGGAATAAAAATTGCGATCCATCGAGTCAAATGCACTCTTGAAGTCTAGAAATACGGCTATTATGGGATGGCGATATACATGTCTCTGTTCAAGAACTTGCCTTGACGTAAAAATATTATTTATACAACCTCATCCTGAGCGGAATCCGGAGTATTCTTTAGTGTTTGTTTCACATGAAGCGCTAAGACGACATAGGATAATCGAAGCAAATAACCTAGACACGACTGAAGTCAAGCTTATACCACGATGGTTATCGCACGAATTACGATTGCCTTTTTGAAGATAGGAATGATGGTCGACTCATTCCAATCAAGTGGTACGGTTTCCTCATTCCATATAGTACGAAAAAAGATTTGTCAATGCTCCCTAAAATAAATCGCCACCATCCTTAAATAAACCCGGAAGCAAATAATCAAAACCTGTCTTTGCGACGTTTAAGAGATAGGATTGCATTCAGTATTTCTAACTCTGATGGTTCTTGGAGACTTACATCCCACGCCGTTGATTCACGCATTTTTTCAGGAATCGGAACTGACGCGGTTTTCTAAGAAAATTGATCTTTGAAGTGTTCAGCCCACCTATCGAGACAACCTATTTTATTGGTTATTAAATGGTTGTTACTATCATTTATAGTCTCGGTAACTTTTGATTTTATCAGACCTGTTACGCGAATAAGTTGGAAAAAACAGTAACTATTACCTGACGCGAACGCTTTTCCCATTTCTTCAGCCTTTCTGGTACATATGATTTCCAGATCGATTTTTACACTGCGCTCAATTTGGCGTCTTAAATTGCGACGAGTATTATTATGAGCCGATCCAGGTGGAATTTGGCGCCTTGTTTCGAGTAGCTCCATAGATTTCACAGAGAGCCAATGATTATTTCTACGGAGGCCTGCAACACCACATACAGTAGTAACTGTGTTGTGCAATGTGAAAATTATCTTGGACCAGAGTAAGTTAGGATTTTCGCCATCAAGACCAGTTCGCTTTGACTTTAGAATATCTTCATATTTTTGAAGGAAGGACGACTGTTCGAGTTTGCTGACATCTATTTGTTTTCCCGAAAAAAATTGTAAAAATCTATGACAGATAAGTGCATGACCCGAGTCGATATAAGTATTCCAAAACGAACGACAATCCTAGATGCAACAACACCATCGATCACTAATTTATATATGATCTATTTGAGCCCACTGTTGTCCGGGAGCTGGAGGACACCATGTGGCGCAATTTCTAACACTACGTCTAAAGTTTGTACTAAGTGAACTTAATCTATGTTCCGCGCAGCTATCCAAAAGCCGTTCATCATTATCGTTGCGCGTCGAGCTTAAAGTGTATCTTTCACCTAAAGGAAATTCTGCGTTTCTTAAGCGCCCAACTTAGGCATTCATGTCACCCATAAACAAGACTATATCTGAACTTCGTGCTCTACGTAGTAAGGAGCTTAGTTCGGAGTAAAAAGCGACCTTGCTTTCGCTTGTGCTGCAATCGGTGTGTATGCACATTAAATGCGCTGATGTTAAAACCTAACCTAGGTTCGATCAATAGTATTTAACTTGAACCGTTTTGTTCACGTTTGGCAGTCTGATATTGGGCTCAGTGATATGATCAACGTCCACCATATTCATAGCATCTAAAAAAGCGCTGTTGTTAAATGAAAAAAATACGAATTAGATTAATCGAAATTTCCTGATCTGTGTTTTGACTAGCGCAGTTATGATTCCAGATTTCTTTTTCCAAAATATTTCAGCTGCCGGGAAAGGCAGCCTTCTTCAGTTGGTCTATCCTTACCAGTTTTACAAAACAAACTAATGAAGCCTAACAAAAATCCCATTGTATATAACCAATTGTCGAAAAAAAGCAAAACTATTGGCAGTTACACGTACTGACGCGCTTCGACCTTCCATGATGATCATTAGAGTACGTCGACAAACTGACTTCACGTACTTTCAATTATGATTACATTTGCTTATGACAGTCATCATTGTTGTTTCTGTCGACTTGCCCATTAGCGCTGAACTTTTCTCGCGGTCTCCTAATTCAATGTCGGTTAGTCTCAGACTTTGTCATTGATTTTGACAGACCGATTTTCATTCTCTACGTATGGTTTGACTTCAAATTAAGAAGGATGCTCGAGTAAGTGTCATTCCTGCAAATATATGTTTCTAATTTTTTACGACTTCATATTATTTGTTAATTTGGTGTCACTCACATGCTTAGCTAAGTTTAAAAATTCACCATGTCATACTCCACATGATTCCAAATAGAGAATCGTGCATGCAGTTTCGTATTTAGGCATGACATATCTAAGAGGTTCTCTCCATTTAATGCTGACAATGGTTGTCCCATTGGAATATCTCTATTTGTGTAAAAAATCTTCCTAAATACAAAATATGTGTAAGCCGTGCATATGTACATCATCACAGTGATATGTTTCCTTGACATTTTAAATATTCTAATATTACCGGATGATCAACCGTGAATCACCAACAATATTCCAGTGCTTTTGCTACAGACATTGGCGTGTATTGATACCAGATCGAAGCTAGCCAACTTACCGTTTTCATTTAATTTATATTTATCGGCAATCTCAAACAAATGGCATGAATTTATCGTTTGATCTTAGAAGTACGAATATTTTCTTATCCTATGATATTGAATATTATGAAACTGTGCTCTATTCTTATTACAT
>JAQBSW010004200.1:0-72290 GCA_029291075.1 Eudiplozoon nipponicum
CTACTAGATGAATTGCCTTTATTACATTATGCAATGCGTAGTTTATACTAATAGTAAAACTGGAGTTTACATCAACGTCGCAACCTTGATTTAAATTTTTTTAAAAATATTAGAGTTTTACCGTTCGTGAATGATTTTAAAAGCTTTCTAATTCACAACAAGTTATCCGCACTGTGTAATGGCCTGTAATGCATCGACTCCTAAAGAGTATTAAATGGTATCACCTCGATAATATACCTCTCCGGTACATAAATGATGGTGTTAATAGTGCACGCCTTCGTAGCGTCCTAACAGTGCTTCACCCTGATTGGTTGCCAGTGTATTGTTAAGCGCCTATTGACAATCATGTATCGATCTATCAGCACTTAGCTGACTCGATCTTATAGTCTGACATGGGCAGTGTAGGATAATTTGTTTCAACTTTTGGTGCAGTTCATCTGCATTGGATAGATCGAACGCCTCCCAATTTTTCAAGAAGAAATCAAGGAAAAAATAATGGTTTAATTTAGAAACAATAAAAAAACGGGGTTTTACTATACAGACAGTGTTTTTTAACATTTTACACGACAGATCTCAGCAATGGTATACATTTCCATTACACATTCTGTATAGATTATGTGATCATTAAACCGGCACAGTAATACGCTTCCTGATGAGGTATGCCGATTTGATCGTGCTATTAAAATACTATGCTCGAAATACATTTGTTTAATGCTGTTACCAATCGAATTTAGCTCCGAATCACACCATCTTTACCTACAAAAATATATGAAAATTTTCATGAACCCGTTCTGACTATGTTGCTATTAGAATTACGGTTATTAACCAGACAGTCATTATTGTCTAGCGCACTGCTACAAGCCCCATGTTCAGATTGAGAATGCCATAAACTATTAAATTATCAAAAGACTATAAATTCAGTGCAGTACGTTACAGGAACAGCGCACGTGTAGATTGCAAGGAACAAGTATGCACTAGTCCGTGCCGTGGTCCTGGAAATTTTAAGCAAGTACATGACGAGTTCGCAATAAGAGCGAAACTGACCTAATTGAAAAATCAGCTTTGCTACGTGCTGCAAATTTTAGTTTAACCTTGACAATATATTAACAAATATATATATATATATATATATATATATATATATATATATATATATATATAAACTTGGCATGAAAAATCAATTCAATATCACTTTTACAAGTGTCATGGCATATGTTCTTCAATGAAAGATATTTGGGGTTTTTTAGAATGTTCACCCCAAGAATAAAAGATGAAGTAAAAGATATAAATGAGTATATGGAGTAAATTTGCACAAAGTGTGCATAATGGACCTGGTCAAATTATGGCGAATACTTGACTAGTTACCAATAGGGATGAAAACGAACAACTTGAGGAATTGCCACTTCTGTATTATTCAATATTTAGTTTATGTCAGTATATTTAATAGAAGAAATTGCGCCATAACTATGATTAATTTCAAAATCAATTCGCCAATTTGTAGGCTATCTGTCGTATAAAGTTAAAACGGGGTGAGCATTTAAATTTGTAGTTCGAAACACAAATATGCTCCAAATGATCAACAACTAACAAACATTTATTGGTTTCATTTAATAGAAAATTACGCGTATTAAACGGCAGGGGTGGTGCCTGCAATTGGCGTGAGGTTTTAAGGAAATTTGCACGGGTTGAGCCAAATTGTCGTATATACCTGAAGAGTTAAGTGTATTCTGGCATAATATGCATAGAAAAATAGAATTCTTTATTACAAAAGTATCGTCAATATATGCTACCAAAGCATAAAATGACAAACGAAATATATTAAATACACTGGTTCCGTGCAATCAGGGGGTAATTACAGGAATTTTTGCGACCAGAGCTTCAATGTCGATGCAGGTTCCTGGAACTTACTCATCACGAAAACCAAGCCGCGACATTTGTGCAGTTTTTAGCCAACCTCCAATCTATATATTTTTACCAAATTTTGCATCAATTATGTGCTATAGGGGATCGCTTTTGGCGTGAATATCCAGGGAGCAAACCCCGATTTATTTTTATGTAAATGATGCAATGCCACCGTGCGACATTATATAGCAATAAAGCTATTGGACGGGATTTATATTTATACAATGTCAGTATCAATTAAACTATCACGAGATAGCTTATGAAAGTCATCAGGTAGATCTGCCTCGTCCTATTGAGCATTCATCTAAATTCTTTCAAAATTTATGACCTGATTTCCCAAAGAACCAGGACGCTTAAGTGTCTTGCAGCTTATTCCATAGGCGATGCGTGTCAATAAAGTTTTCATTTGTATACCAAAATACGTTTAAGCGCACGTCTATACTTCAAGTGGCCACCATTTGGCATTGCATGCGAAATAGGAATTACTGTAATATAGGGGATAAACTCCTCACTTTTTTTTAGAGCTCAGTAAGAAATGCGTCATGATGTGTTCAACAGTGGCTGCAGATATTAAAATTTCTTGATGTGTGTTCAATAAATACGCAACTGATCTATTTATCTAAATGAATTTTCTGCTTTATACACATTTATATATATATATATATATATATATATATATATATATATATATATATATATATATATATATGTGTGTGTGTGTGTGTGTGTGTGTTCTCCGCTACAAAAAATATATATGGCTAAATTTCTATACATTTGATCATTGCGGTTGCTTAACCTGTGGCATAGTATTACTGATGTATTAATCAAGAAATTAAGGGCCTATTTAATTCGATAAACTTGAAATAGCTAATTCAGATTTCTGGATTAAATGGGAATAAGCTTTAATAAACGAAGATTTATTTCTATGCAAGTATGTATTAGGTTTTGTGAACCTAGTAACAAATTAGTTCAGTTGTGACCAGAAGGATAAACCATTGGCAGCATGAACGGAAAATATAATCTCATGCACATTCGTTTCGTCCTATTATTCCACATTCTTTGACCAAAATATATAGTGGTTAAAGGGCGTAATACCGGCTCCTACTGATGAATCGCCAGAAAGCACGAAACGAATGTGCATGAGATTATACTTTCCGTTCATGCTGCCTTTGATTTATCCTTCTGGTCACAACTGAACTAATTTCTTACTAGGTTAGAAAAACCTAATACATACTTGCATATATATTAGTTCTTCGCAACAAACAGTATTTAACTGTAATATATTGAATTGAATAATGTCATGCTTATCGCGAAATGTGATAACTGATATCGATGAAGGCCAGAGTGTATGGTTTAACTGGAGTAACAGGTGTTCGGAAATTGTTGTAATTCTCAATTTGGGTGAACTTTAGCATAAATTTATATCCATAAGGTTGGTATCATGTACCGACTCGGAAACCATAGTCTTAGTATCCGGTACTCATCGATTTCAAAAAAGGTATCAGTTACTAACACAATAGCCATAGTGTTAGTATCCTTTACAGACTCGGTGTATATATTATATAGTGTGAGTTAGCGTTGAAGTCGCATTGTCGTTGACTTTAGATGATGTTAGCTTCACTATTGCAGGTTTACACATTCGTCTAGGAGATTGTACTGTCCTATTATCCTACATTCTTGACCAAAATGTATACTGGTTAAAGGGCGTTATACCGGCTCCTACTGATGAGTCGCCAGTAAGCACGAAACGAATGTACATGAGATTATACTTTCCGTTCATGCTGCCTTTGGTTTATCCTTCTGGTCACAACTGAACTAATTTGTTACTAGGTTCGCAAAACCTAATACATACTTGTATATATATTAGTTCTTCGCAATAAACAGTACTTAACTGTTATATATTGAATTGAATGATGTCATGCTTACCGCGAAATGTGATAACTGATATCGATCAACGCCAGGGTGTATGGATTTACTGAAGTAACAGGTGTTCAGAAATTGTTGTAATTCTTAATTTCGGTGGAATATAGCATAAATTGATATCCATCATGTTGGTACCATGTTCCGACTCGGAAACCATAGTGTTAGTAACATGTACCTTTTCGGTACAATAATGTTGGTATCGGTTACTAACACAATAGCCATAGTGTTAGTATCCTTTACAGACTCTGTATATATATATTATATAGTGTGAGTTAGCGTTGAAGTCGCATTGTCGTTGACTTTAGATGATGTTAGCTTCACTATTGCAGGTTTACACATTCGTCTAGGAGATTGTACCGTCCTATTATCCCACATTCCTGACCAAAATATATAGTGGTTAAAGGGCGTAATACCGGCTCCTACTGATGAGTCGCCAGTAAGCACGAAACGAATGTGCATGAGATTATACTTTCTGTTCATGCTGCCTTTGGTTTATCCTTCTGGTCACAACTGAACTAATTTGTTACTAGGTTCGCAAAACCTAATACATACTTGCATATATATTAGTTCTCGCAACAAACAGTATTTAGCTGTAATATATTGAATTGAATGATGTCATGCTTACCGCGAAATGTGATAACTGATATCGATGAAGGCCAGAGTGTATGGTTTAACTGGAGTAACAGGTGTTCGGAAATTGCTGTAATTCTCAATTTGGGTGAACTTTAGCATAAATTTATATCCATCAGGTTGGTATCATGTATCGACTCGGAAACCATAGTGTTAGTATCCGGTACTCATCGATTTCAAAAAAGGTATCAGTTACTAACACAATGGCCATAGTGTCAGTATCCTTTACAGACTCCGTATATATATTATATAGTGTGAGTTAGCATTGAAGTCGTATTGTCGTTGACTTCAGATTATGTTAGCTTCACTATTACAGGTTTACACATTCGTCTAGGAGATTGTACCGTCCTATTATTCCACATTCTTCTACCAAATATATAGTGGTTAAAGGGCGTAATACCGGCTCCTACTGATGAGTCGCCAGTAAGCACGAAACGAATGTGCATGAGATTATACTTTCCGTTCATGCTGCCTTGGTTTATCCTTCTGGTCACAACTGAACTAATTTGTTACTAGGTTCGCAAAACCTAATACATACTTGCAATTAATCCTATTGTTTTACTTATAAATTATATACATATAAAAAGTAGATATTATGCGGACTTTACTAGAACTGAAATCAAATGACTGGATATTCACCTTGTCCATATATTAATATGCCTTATTTTCATGTTCAGCCAACCAGCTTGAATAGTACCAGCGGCCAAGCATCCACGGCGAGTAGCAGCCATTTGTTGACCGCAGGGGCCGGAGACTCTCGAATTTATCTGATCGATGTGGAGCGCGCGTGCAGTCTGCGTGCAGCCACGGCCATCGATTCTTCTGCCACTGGCCAACAAAGTGGTGCTATGACTGTGCACCCTGCTAGTGTGGTGCGTAGCATGTCGGGGCATACCTCGGCTGTGTACAGCCTGGCGGTGTGGAGTCCCGGCGCGTTGTTTGTCTCCGGTAGTGCTGATGCTACAGCTCGTCTTTGGGACGTCCGAGCCCCAGCACCGGTGCTCATTATCCCTTCCTACTCTGGAGCTCAGGGTAAATCTAACTATATTTTACAAAGCGACTGAATACTCTTTTTACTAACGCCTTGGTTACGTTCAAACTTTCAGACTAGAAATGGTTGGTATTTTGCATTTTTACAATCAACACTTAACTGTAAATGTTTTTCTTAGTTAAGTAAAAGCGAAACATTTAGTTTATTCTCCTAAAAAGTAAATTGCATAATATTACAATTTTTGCTGATTGCACACATTCCGAATTTTTCCCTTCATTAGGTTTGTAACTGACAGTAAACACACATGCTCAAGTGTCTAGTTACTTCATATTAGTTAGCTGACTGTATTTGATAAGTGAATTAATACGGCCACTTTTTACTAATACATACTTCCATGTTACACATCCTCTCAAGAGCTTGTTTAGTTCATTTGCTTATGCTTCGTGATCAATACTCTGGCGAATTTATAACATCACTTTGGTGCTCTGCTGACGGCTATCCAGTGAGGTCGAAACTCTTGCTTCAATTGAATTGTTTATGTCTTGTTCATGCTCAATATGACATTTCCTCCCGATCCTATGGGAACTGGGTTTTTGCCTGGAGTGCCATGACTAATAGGAAAGTGCAACAATGTATACGCCAAAATTATTCGATCAACCGAACCTTTTCATGATAATCCTGTAAATGTGATAATTGCTGTCGATCGAGGCCAGATCATAATTTATTTCGTTATAGGTTATATGCAGTTGACTATACTACTGTTTGCATACACATTGAAATTGCGCTGTCCAACTGCCTCGCATTAATTAGGTGTAGTGCAGGTCACTACTGATGAATTGAAAGTAACATGCAAACTTTGTAATATACCTCCGGTGCTATTCTAACTAATTTATTACTACTTACGCAATTCATAAAACATAAGTGGATATATGCTAGTTATCCGAAATCAAGATTATATATGTTATGTCCCTTCACTTGTGTCATGATAAGCAGGAAAGTGCGATAACTGATGTCGTCCAAAATCAGAGTATAAGGCTTTTCTGGAATAGCGGTTGTGCAGAATGGTTTTTATTCTCAATTTTGGTGAAGTTGAGTCAATGGAATAAATAATGGTTTGGTGTCCTTTGTGGCAGTGAGTTAGCTTTGAACTCACACATTGGTAAAAGTCTATTATTAAATTTAATTTGCCAATACTTTAATTCGCATACATATCGGTGATGGCACTGTCCAATTGTCAAAGATAGTGGCTTTTGGCGTACAACCGGCGCCTTTAAGCGTGATATGAGCGAGTACATGAGATTACGCCTTTTTTGCAGGCTGGCTTTGGCATGTCTTTGTTCTATACGAGCTAAATTGTTACTGGCTACGTCACTCATGCATGCCTATATATTAAATCTTCGCAACGAAGAGGATATATCTATAATAGTTTTGTTTGAAAAATGAGCAATTTCCCTTATTATTGGTATGTTATTGACTGTTTTAAAGTGATTTTTTTTCTTATTTATTAATTTTCACTATTAATGTTTTATAGACCAAAACAATTAAGAATTTTAATGCTGTTGTGTTAGTTGACATGAATTGAACAATTATTGTTCAATCCGCACATGCATACATAAAAGGAGAACTGCATTATATTATAGTTCTTTAAATCAAGTTTGCGAGCTTGAAGTAAACACCAATCCCATTTTATGTAACTAGTCGTCGAACAACACAGCAAAACTACCGCCAGTCGCACGCACTGACGCCATGTTGCTATGCGACGACTGGTTATATACAATGGGATTGGTGTTTACCTCAAGCTCGCAAATTTGATTTAAATAATTGTTACCACTACTCACGCAATCAATTAATGTTTAATTATATTAGAGTGTCCCTTTGTGAGGTAAATAACGGTGCAGTGTGTTCAAGTGGTTTTTGCGTCGAAGAATAGTATTAAGCCTTAAAATCGCTAGCCTACTTCTACGAATCCAGTCATTCACCGGGATTTCCTGGTTCGCTTGGCAAACAGAATGCGTAGACAACCGTCTTCATTATGGACTCAACCACCACACACCACGTTCGATACTGTTTGTGGTGAAGAGCTAATATATATGCAATTGTGTACTAGGTGTTGCGCACCTAATAACAAATTTGTTCAATTATAACCATAAGGATAAACTAAAGACAGCATGAACGGAAATTATAATCTCGTGCACATTCGTTTCGTGCTTACTGGCGACTCATCAGTAGGAGCCGGTATTACGCCCTAATACACAACCACATACGATTTTAGTTAAACAGACGTGAAAGAGATGGAACATTGAAGATTGGCCAAATAATTGTTGTCGACAAGTACAATACCCTCCTAAGTAATACCTCCTGATGCTCAGCTAATAGCGTTCTACATCAGACAGAGCGAATGCATTCATTTAAGAAAACACTCTGAGTGGTAGGGACTATTATCAACAATCTTCCTTTTAAGGAACAACGGTCGGTTTGACTTGAAGACCTTGTAATTTGTAAATAGTGATATATTCGTTCGTTTCCATAATGGTTAACATCACCTACCAAAAGCAGGTTCAATAAGGTTAATACGTCTTTACATCTCATCAGAACCTAATCCACAAGGTTTCACCAAGGAGCCCAGTTATTTAAATCCATTGACTACAGGTGGCATTGCGGCGTTCTGCGCAATCTTAGGCTTCGGATCAAAACGAGTCAAAGCGACAGCATTTAGCTTAAGGCCATACCGAATGGACAATTACTAGCACTGTTAATGGCCGTTTGAAGATATCTTTATTTTACTTCAAGCAGAAAAGCATTTTCCATCGATTTGAGTTCATTAGGCCAGAAACCACTTCCGCAGTATAATAGCAATAACAAAAATTTTGGCAGCACAGAACAACCTGATATAACGATAGATGTTTGTACATCTATTGTCATATTGTTTGTGAATGAGCAACAAACCGGAACTTCATTCAGTCTGGACGATTTCCTCTATTCATATCATTAAAATGGGCTCGAGTAGATCTTCTGACATTTCATTTCTCCAAATCTTAATGATTCTGAATTAAGGATGTCGATTCAAATGACTTTACAGCTCCTCATGAGAATACAAATGTTTGCAACATCTTTCAAAGAAAAGGATTTCCCGCATAGATCTTGTAACAAAGTTGATGGACAACTTCATCCCTAATCACGCCTTTTTTGGATTATGTGTTAGATCTTGGAAGTTTTGGAATTTCTCGACAAGCTGGGTTTCAGTGTCCGTTCTTGCTTTGCAGAATGATCACTACTAGTATCTTGGATCTATGCACTCAATTCGATGAGGTTGCTACTCTTTAAACTTTTTCATTGATGTGAATTTCATGCTCGTTTTGAATGGCAGCCAACTCTTTGCGGGCCTGCATGTGTCGGTGTGATTTCTTCGTAGTCTCGTAGTAATTTTGTCGAATCGAAGTTCTTCGGAGGACAGACTAATTTTGATAAAGCTTACTCTTCATAGCTTTGAAGATGATGCTTAGTTACCTGTCGGCTATAGTTACAAAGGAATAACCTGACTTAAAGCTGACTTGGACTTTATGATGTTGTGTAGACGTTTAGCTTGCCTCACTTCTGTGAGTTTTCCAGAGACATCTATTCATGGTTACTAGGTACTTTCTCTCTCTCACACACTGATAAACATTAATAATTTGTTTGCTTTTATTATTATTTTTGTAGTTTTTTATAAAAAAATTCTTGATTTTTTTCACTCATTATGGTGATATTGTAGTGAAACATTAGTTACCATCAGCTTTTGTATAGCTGTGCATGATGATGATGATGATGATGATGATGATGAAGGGCTCAGTAGAAGCAGTGGATTCCCTATAGACCTGCCGATGGTGTCAGTCCGTTCTAAGTATGCGGGAATTCGCGCATATATTAGCATGTATCACGCCAGCTCCTTTAAATTAAATCCTACCATTTTTATCAGCCAGAAGAAAAGGTTTTTTATTTCAGAATAATATTTATTCATGTACATTTCTGAGTTAAGCCATTTTTTGTATTAGTAATTAGAATTCAGAAATGCTTTGTTTAATGAAGCATAACATTATTATAATTCTGCTGGATAAACTGCCATTGTGAAATAGTTGTGCTGTATTAATCTTTTTCAACTCGCATTGCTAAAATGTCTGCATTTGCTTTTCAATTAGCAAAAGCGGAACGTATTTACACAGTTTGAAAAAACGAAAAATGAGCTAAACCTTACGACAGGTAATAAGAAGTTTAGTAGATCATGAAATCGTCCAACCATTTACGCGCATTGTCTCGCCGTATAAAGACGCAGAGTCCGGACACAATTAGTTAACTCAGAACACTTTATTGCTGACTCGTGTCTGCTCCTGCATTTAGTAAACCTGTTAAAAAAGCAATAGCTAGTGGCTGATAGACAAACAACACAACAACACATCAGCAGTTCATAACTGATACTTCACTGTCCCATGACTGTGTAATGCATGATTGAGCGACCTTAAAACATACGCCAAGTTGTCCATTTCTAGTGCGACGTTTCAACTGCATGCTGCACAAATGCAGACGTGTATTCACCTGTCGAGTTAAAACATTGAGACGCCAGTCAACGCCTTCGCTGCTTCTCCGATCGACGATAACAGTGTCATTACGAGCAGACTGTTAGCTGGAATTCGGTTTTAAAGAGCTCTTTAGGATCATGCATTGTGTGCGTTAAACGTGAATGGAGCTCACCCTTAGGACTGCTCAAAGGTTGTGAACAGCCTATGTCGGCTTGCTAATGTTCTCTGATTATTTTTTTCTACCTAACAGGTGTGAATGTTGAGCGCATGTGATTATTTTCTTTCAACATTGAATTCCTGCTGAGTTGTTCCTTTTGTTTTCCGTTTGTATGAAATTTTCCCACAATATACTAATAATAATATCGCTTTGGGTGCAGTTATTGAGATTGCTGGTTGTGTTATTTCCAGTTTATATTAAGCTTGCGTCGCCTAATTAATTGCTTTCACCCTTCTATTTCTTGTTTTTCTTCATTTTGCGCTAGTTATATTGAATGCCATGCCAGCGGAATTTCTGTACAAGCAGATCGGGCTCTTGTTAATCGTCTTAAAGTTAAGGCCTATAACACTTTTGTATGTATTCTTGAAATCAATTTTGCGAGCTTGAAGAAACACTAATCCCATTGTGTTTTAGAAGTCGTCGAACACTATAGCAAGACAGTCGTCAGTCCCACGGAATGCTGCGTTTCCACTTTCCATGATCATCAGTGTACTACGTCAAACTGACTAGCGAGAATCGAATCGCAATATATATAAATGGGAAGCAAAATTAGATATGCGGCACTCACCTATATATATATGACGAAATATTAATAAAATTAACGTTCGTGACTGCATAGAAATTTTGCAACCGACATTTCCAGTCAAGCACAATGTATGCGAGACTACTAGATGTGAGAGCCGCATACCTTATTTTTCTTTTAAAATATATTCACTGCGGTTCGATTCTTGCTAGCCAATTTGCCGTCGTACTCTGATGATGATCATTGAAGTTCGAAACACGTAAGTGTGTGCGGCTGGCAGTAGTTTTGTTATGTTGTTCGACGACTGGTTAAATACAATTGGATTGGTTTTTACTTCAAGCTCGCAAACTTAATTTAAGGAAAATAAAAATTATCCGCGCAGTCAATATTTGTTTAATTCGATTAATTTTGCATGGAAACCGGTTAAAAGTGATCTTTTATTGCATAAACCTGTGCTGATGAACAAATGAAGAAAAATTTGCGCGAATTTAGCATTAATCATAGAAAGCAATCTTTTCTTTAATTTTCTATTTCTTTCGTACTCTAAACGTTTTCGTTATATATGAGTTTTCTTTTTTCGCTGTTCCAGGCAGTGCTTTTGCCAGTGTTGCTGTGGAAGCGTCAACAGGCAGTCTGTTAGCCAGTGGGCACGAAGACTCGACAGTATCCCTGTTTGACATCCGTGGTGCGCGTTATGTGAACGCGTATCGACCGCATTCTGGCGAGGTGCGTAGTATTCGCTTTGCACCAAACGCCCACTATCTGTTGTCAACCAGCTACGACAAAAGAATTGTCCTCACTGACCTGCACGGTAAGTGAAATTTACGAGACATTGTTAGCCAAACATCAATCGATAATTTGGTTGTTGAAAATAATGGCAATTTGGTTACTGAGTGAAGTCTTGTCTGTCGTCCCTGTAAAGCTTCCCGGTGTTGAGATAGGTAGATTAGTGACTGTTGGGGCCGGTTTGCTCATGTCTAATAGGCTGATGATGTCGTACCGTTAAGGATGGCGAATTAAAGTCAGCCATTATCAGTACTTTGAAATGTTCATCCGATACAGTCTAAGGCGAAATGCCTCAAAAACATTCATCTTGGCCACTTTTGACACGAAACCGATTACCGCGCTGGATGCTGGCTTACTACCAATTGTTAACTAATTTATCTACTTGGAACCCCTCATAACATAGAACGGATCGGTATCAGTTAAGACTTTCATGTGTAACAACTTTATTACTGCTTTATTCGACAAATAATGCAAGCGATTGAAACTTCCTATCTGTCTTATAAAATGTGTTCTGGTCAAACATCATTTGTCGGTTTTTTGTATATCATAGAAACCTAGATGTCTGACTATAATTTTATAGCCCTCGAAAGATTTTCAAATAGATGGATTCGCTCGAGTTAGTTTAGATCACAGCTAGCTGAGAATCAGGAGGCGCTAATCGAGAGCAAAATTTTCGAGTTGATTAGTTTTTTCCGGTCGTTCTTTGAGATACAATCACCGTCATATCTGATCAAGAAGCATCGATTTCTTTGGTCTTCGACATGATTTGCTAGCCACCGTCAAGTATCTTACTGGAAAATCCAATGGTTTCAGATATAAATTGTAGGATTTTTAGTTAAAGCAGACTGATGTTCTTTTGTCTGTGCAACGCATCATCTACATATTAGAGATTTATTAATGAAATATTAAACAAACTTTCGCGCACCCATTCTGACGTTCACGATGTTAGCATAGCCTCCGACGAATTAGAACAACATTTAATCAGCTTCAGCGATCATTTATTGTATGGTTGGTGGTAAAAATTAATTTTTGCAAGTTTGAAATAAAAACCAATGATATTGTATTTAGCCAGTCGTCGAACAACAGCAAGCCTACCTTCAATCACATGTACGGATGCTTTTCGACCTTCCTTTTTCATCATCAGTGAGTACGAAGGAAGTTTGCCGTCGCTCCTATTTATCATTTTGTCTCGTCCTAAACGTTGAACAATGCGTGTGGGCCCAACAACAATTCAAGTTCTTTGAGTATTCAATCAGATATGGTATCATAAATTCAATCGAAGATAAGATCGATGCATTCATGAAATTTCCGACACCGGCAAGCACTAAGGAACTGTGCCAATATATCGGCATGTGTAATTACTATAGGTCCTTTATTTCTATGACGATGCGACCACAGGCACGCCTGTCGAGACATCTCCAAGTGCTTAAATCTCCGAAGTAGGATTCGCGTTTGCGTTTGGTCGCTTCCAATCAGCTGATAAGTAAACGAATAAAAAACCTACTTTCGTAAAATTCTACATTGCATGCCTTTAAAAAATCGCTCCATTGAAACTCTCAACATACGCATCTCGCGTTGCTCTAAACGCCACATTGGAACAAAATGAACTGTGCCCAATAGCATTATACTCCAGGAAACTGATGCCAGCAGATGGCATTATTCGGCTATGAATAGAGAATTATTAGCTCTGCACGACGCCTGTCTCCATTTTAAACCATATTTCTTTTCACCATGTCGAAGTGAAAGTTGATAATGCATCGTTAGTGTAGCCGCCCCAGATAGGTTCTCAAGAATACACACGAAGTTAGATACGCTAAATGATACGCCTCAGTGAGTTCAACTTTACTGTCGGTCATGTAAAAGGCAAAGAGAATTTGGTGGCTGTTTTTTTATCTCGTATTGAAATGAATTTAACTGTCCATCAGAATGCCAAACTGTCGCTATGGAGTGACAGTCGGACAAAGCAACCATCCGACCGAAGACTTACGTCATGCCGACGTAGATACTCAGATCGTTTTATTAATTTCATGCTAGGCGATGCGAGAATCGTCGCACACAAAATTGTCGAAGGATCCACCAGCAGAATTATGCTTCCACCATACTGTCTGCGCACGGTAGTTGACAAATACGTTAACTTCAGTCATCCTGATGTGGATGGTACTATTGCATGCCTACAAGAACGCTTCTTCTGGCAGAAATTCAGACGTGACATTCACGACTGGGTTAAAGCTTGCCGCTCAT
The DNA here is from genome assembly GCA_029291075.1 of Eudiplozoon nipponicum. Lineage (NCBI taxonomy): Eukaryota > Metazoa > Platyhelminthes > Monogenea > Mazocraeidea > Diplozoidae > Eudiplozoon > Eudiplozoon nipponicum. The sequence continues at coordinate 13,767 of JAQBSW010004200.1, forward strand.
GCTAATTACAGTTAAATACTGTTTGTTGCGAAGAACTAATATATATGCAAGTATGTATTAGGTTTTGCGAAACCATAGTGTTAGTATCCGGTACTCATCGATTTCAAAAAGGTATCAGTTACTAACACAATAGCCATAGTGTTAGTATCCTCTACAGAATCATGCTAATTGTCAAAATGTATTTCGTCACACATTAGAATTTGACCGTTTCGAGCTACCTGAATCACATTTCTTCCATTAGTACGTGGCTTCCGATATTTCATGATCGACATGCAATGTGCCTGGAGGTAATACTGATAAATGGTCAAGATGCGGAGACCATTACTTACTCTTACTTGCTACACTGGGTGGCAAAATTTGATGAACCAAATGTAGTGGTTACAGACCAAGGCGCGAATTTCATGATGCGCATATTTCAAAAATGTTTAAAATTCTTTGGAGCCGATGTACGAAGAACAACGATGTTCACTCCTCAGTGCAACGCTGTAGCAGAACACGTACATCGCAAGTTAAGTGGATCTCGCGTACAATCCAATTCGATTACCGCACTCCAATCCGTACTACTACGGATGTGATCTCGGTATCGTGATAGTTATAATCCGCAACTGCCTTCAGATCTCATAAGTGGCTTTGAGATAAGTAATGTGCTACCAGTGGCGGCAATCACTTGGCATCTCCAGCGTGTTCTAAATAGCCTGCGTTCACAACACTTCTGAGAATACCATCACCGGTTTATATCGCTAAATCCATGGACACATGAAAGCAAATTTTTGTACGAATGGATGCGGTACAGTCCACTTTGAAGACAGCGTACACCGGGCCTTATTTGAAAATCAAACGAGTTTCAATTTTTTTGTTAGTGATTACAGCGGAAGCCATAAACCACTTTCTAATAATCGATTGAAACCTAAATTTTAGTTCCGTATTCGCACACCAATTATAACAGGAAATGGTATCGATCAAAGATAAGTGTCATAATCATGTCAACTGTCAACTAGTACGTCAGAATATAAAAATCAATGTAGCATGGTAGGAACTACTTCAAAGCATGCACAAGAAACTAGAACAAGACCCCGTTCACGTGCTTCATTTAAATTTGACGTTAACGACTTCACTTTTGGCGGCGAGTGATTTAGCATGACACACTTTTATTTTTACATTTAAAGAACTACGTTTTGATGTTGTCATTTTAATAATTAAGAACTGTGTTCAATTTGGTTAATCAATTAATTCTTAAAAGAATGAAAAAAATTGCGAGACGATTAATCGAAATTACCTGATCTTCCTTTTGACTAACACAGACAGAATTTCATTTGTTTGTTTCTTTAAGATATTTCGGCGGCCGTTGTCGACTGCCTTCTTCAGTTCATCCATCACCACAAGTTTGTTTTGTAAAACCTTCCGTTTCAGCACTATATAATTAATATTTTATACTGGTAAATCTATGTACATAAAGGGAAAGGATCGCATACTTCATTATAGTAATTGTTATCAAGGTCCATGCAACCGATGCTCACTTAATTAAGTATAAGTTAACATCGTATGGTATAGAAAAGGCAATTCATCCAGTAGACCGGTTTCGTCCTAAATTTGGCACTGACAGAGCTCGAAACTGTGCACGTCTACTAAGGAGTCTAAACGTGCGGCCGGGTGGCTTTGTTTATACTGACAAGTATATATTTAATTTGATTGGTTTTTATATGAAGCTCGCCATCTTGATATAAATAATTGATTACATGTTACACTGTGTGCTGACGTAGCACAATTAACTAATACTGGATAAAACACACATGCATTTGCTGCGCCATATTTAGCGTGGGTTTCATCACAAGTACAATTTATCTTTCTCTACAGTATTTAACAAATCACAGACAATCTATTTCGTATAGTTTTCCGTCTCATATAGTGCATACGTATTCTCTGTGTCAAAGTATTGAATTAATTTTTCTTTATTAGACTCATTTAATCATGCTACGTGTGATAACGTGTAAATAATAATACAATATTAACATGTTCAATTTACGCTCGTGTACTATACCTTTTGTGTTCTGATTTCTTGAGATTATTTAGGCAACATAGTGATGTAGACTAAAGTAACCACAATAGACTTCAAATTAGGCAAGGCTTGTTCGAATTTCTGACACTCTATTAGCTAGAGAAGTATTGTTACATCTATATTGCCCGTGTAAGTTAGAAGTTGTGTAAGGATACAAACGCATTCCATTAAGTAATTCGGTGTCGTTCTTATTTGGCACTCTTTAAGTACTGGCCAGAACTTCCATGACCGCGGCTCAAAGAGTGGCAAATGTTCTTCGGGGACATGATACTCATACACTGCGCTATCGAAGCCGCGCAATGCATACGATCTCAGCCATGCGCTAGCTTATGAATATTAAATCATTCTTTCCTTCAGGTGGAGCCTATTTAGCATTTCTATCGACCTTAAGTTCCGACTGGTCACCGATTTATTATTATTGAAAACATACCATGCCAATCCGTTAACTGATATTAAATTAAAGTACTATGACAGTAATTTAGCATCTACATTTTCTCAGTTTAAACTAAACATTGCATAACATAGTAAATGAAATTGATCAATTAGTCCGTGTTTACGCATTTATTGGGCACTCATCATATACCTACCATATATATATATATATATATATATATATATATATATATATATATATATATATATGGTTTACCTGTCTTAAAATTCAGTTTCAATGGATTTCATTTCCACCAATTTAACGGTATTGCAACTGTATTCTGTGCTGCTTCTCCTTTTGGCAGGTGCGTTCGTGCACTATATGGAGACTACGAGCCTGAAACCTGGTAGAGAGCAGAGCTCATGTGCGAGGTGGCTCAGTGGTTAGAGCACCAGATTTTGCGGCAGACGTGCACAGGTCTGAGCCCTGTCCGCGGCAAATTCTGGCCAGTACGTGATGAGTTCAAAAATAATAATGAAACCGGTATACTTGATGAATTTCCCTTTCCACACTATACAATACTTAGTTTATGCTGACAAATGTATGTGCAAAATGGTTCGAGTTTAAACAATAATTGATTGCGCGGGTGGTGGTAACAATTATTTAAATCAAGTTTGCGTGCTTGAAGTAAACACCAATCCCATTGTATTTAACCAGTTGTCGAACAACATAACAAAACTACCGCCAGCTGCAACGCACTGGCGCGTTTCGACCTTCCATGATCATCATCAGAGTACGACGGCAAACTGACTATCGAGGATCAAACCGCATTCAATATATGGAAATCAAATTTAGATATGCGGCTCTCACATCTAGCAGTCTCGCATACATTGAACTTGACTGGAAATGTCGGCTGCACAATTTCTATGCAGTCACGAACATTAACTGTTTGCAGCTTTCGCCACATATACATATATAGGCAATACAATTTAAACAATAATTGATTGCGCGGGTGGTCGTAACAATTCTTTAACTCAAGTTTGCGAGCTTGAAGTAAACACCAATCCCATTGTATTTAACTAGTCGTCGAACAACATAACAAAACTACCGCCAGCCGCAACGCATTGACGCGTTTCGACCTTCCATAGTCATCATCAGAGTTACGGCGGCAAACTTGACTATCGAGGATCAAACCGCATTGAATATATATGGAAAACAAATTTAGATATCGGCTCACCTCTAATAGTCTTGCATACATTGAACTTGACTGGAAATGTCGGCTGCACAATTTCTATGCAGTCACGAACATTAACTGTTGCAGATTTCGCCACATATACATATATAGGCAATACAATTTAAACAATCATTGATTGCGCGGGTGGTGATAACAATTCTTTTAATCAAGTTTGATGATGATCATGGAAGGTCGAAACGCACAGTGTATTATGCTGTTCGATAACTGGTGTAATGGGATTGGTGTTTAAAAATAAGCGCGCAAACTGATTTAAAATTCACCCGCGCATTTATATTGTTTAAATTATTATTGCTATATATGTATATATGGCTTGAAAACCTGCAAACAGTTAATGTTCGTATTGCGATACATAGAAAAAAACGTGACCCATTTGTTTCCAGTCAAGTTCAATGTATGCAAGACTGCTAAGAATTGAGAAAACCACATATCTAAATTTAAGTTCCATATATATATTCAATGCCGGTTTGATCCATGATGATCAGTTTGCCATATCATATCTGATGATCATGGAAGGTCGAAATTTTACTCAGAAGCATTGCAGCTAGTATTTAGTTTTGTTATGTTGTTCGACAACTGGTTAAGTAAATGAGATTGGTGTTTACTTCGAAAGCTTTAACTATTTTAAAAAATTGTTACCACCCATAATCAATTATTGTTTAAATTGTATTACTTTATATATGTATATATGGCGAAAGCTGCAAACAGTTAATGTTCGTGACTGCATAGAAATTGTGCAGCCAACATTTCCAGTCAAGTTCAATGTATGCAAGACTGTTAGAGGTGAGCCGCATATCTAAATATGAGTTCCATATATGTCAATGCGGTTTGATCTGGATAGTCAGTTTGCCGTCGTACTCTGATAATGATCATGGAAGGTCAACGCGTCAGTGCGTTGCAGCTGGCGGTAGTTTTGTTATGTTGTTCGACAACTGGTTAAATACAATGGGATTGGTGCTTACTTCAAGCACGCAAACTTGATTTAAAGAATTGTTACCACCACCCGCGCAATTAATTATTGTTAAATTGTATTGCCTATGTATATGTGGCGAAAGCTGCAAACAGTTAATGTTCGTGACTGCATAGAAATTGTGCAGCCGACATTTCCAGTCAAGTTCAATGTATGCAAGACTGCTAAGAATTTGAAGACGCATATCTAAATTTGATTTCCATATATATTCAATGCGGTTTGATCTCGATAGTCAGTTTGCCGTAAAATACTCTGATGATGATCATGGAAGGTCGAAACGCGTCAGTGCGTTGCAGCTGGCGGTAGTTTTGTTATGTTGTTCGATGACTGGTTAAATACAATGGGATTGGTGTTTGCACTTCAAGCACGCAAGCTTGATTTAAGTGTTACCACCTACCGCGCAATCAATTATTGTTTAGATTGTATTGCCTATATGTATATGTGGCGAAAGCTGCAAACAGTTAATGTTCGTGACTGCATAGAAATTGTGCAGCCGACATTTCAGTCAAGTTCAATGTATGCAGGACTGCTAGAGGTGTGTGCCGCATATCTAAATTTGATTTCCATATATTCAATGCGGTTTTGATCCTGGATAGTCAGTTTGCCGTCGTACTCTGATAATGATCATGGAAAGGTCGAAACGCGTCAGTGCGTTGCAGCTGGCGGTAGTTTTGTTATGTTGTTCGACAACTGGTTAAATACAATGGGATTGGTGTTTACTTCAAGCACCAAACTTGATTTAAAGAATTGTTACCACCACCCGCGCAATCAATTATTGTTTAAATTGTATTGCCTATATATGTATATGTGGCGAAAGCTGCAAACAGTTAATGTTCGTGACTGCATAGAAATTGTGCAGCAAACATTTCCAGTCAAGTTCAATGTATGCAAGACTGCTAGAGGTGAGAGCCGCATATCAAATTTTATTTCCATATATATTCAATGCGGTTTTGATCCTCGATAGTCAGTTTGCCGTCGTACTCTGATGATCGCCGGAAGGTCCGAAACGCGTCAGTGCGTTGCAGCTGGCGGTAGATTTGTTATGTTGTTCGACATCTGGTTAAATACAATGGGATTGGTGTTTACTTCAAGCACGCAAACTTGATTTAAAGAATTGTTACCACCACCCGCGCAATCAATTATTGTTTTTAAATTGTGTGCCTATATATGTATATGTGGCGAAAGCTGCAAACAGTTAATGTTCGTGACTGCATAGAAATTATTGCAATACAGCATTTCCAGTCAGTTCAATGTATGCAAGACTGCTAGAGGTGAGAGCCGCATATCTAAATTTGATTAAAGAAACGGTTCGAGTGTTTATATCAAGATAACAACCTTGATTAAATTAAAGATCACATTCTTTTTTTCTATCTGACAGGGTAAACTCTGCACAGTTTTTGAAAGAGGTATACTAAGTTGATATAAGCATCAAATTCACCTCGAAGAGGAAGAAAACCAAACGCTGTACATATTGGACCTTGAAAGCTGACGAAAAGAAAATTTTAATATTTTCTGCCCCAAAAAAACACTACTAGTACAATAGAGCATACTTTGCTAACTATGATTGGTTAAACGAACATTGGTTACACGGGCGTTGATAACAATTACTATAATCAAGTTTGCGATCTTAATATGAACACCTGGTCCATTAAGTACATACGTATGTCAGTATAAACTAAGCATTGTATAGTTTAGAAAAGGCAATTCATCCAGTAGACCGGTTTCGTCATTATTGGGAGCTCCTCATGTATTAGCCAAAATTTGGACTGGACAGGGCCAGATCCTGGGCACGTCTGCATCGGAATCTGGTGCTTTAATCACTGCTCCATCCTGTCGAATTTTGATTTTCTAATATTTCTGGCAAATCTGAGTGACTGTCTCTATCAAATTTTCCATTAATGTTGGTGATGGATAGGAGTTCCTTTCGCTATGGCTTGTCTAGGCTAGTTTTCTTATCCCTACACTAATTTTGCTTGACTCTTCACTATATTCAATTTCATTCCGGTATGTTGAGAATGCGAAGCATTTGCTCTCACTTTTTATTCATTTACATAATAGGAATAGTGTACCTAACAAGCTAGTTTAAATTGGACCAGTAGGATAAGTTAAGTCAGTGTGAACAATTGGTCTAATAGTTTGGTACTCATTGTTAACTCATCAGCAGAAACCGGCACTACGGCCTAAACCTACTATATTTCTGGCAAGCGTATGTGTATGAAAGCTATAGAAGAGTTGACTGTATATGATGTACGTATCAGTGCGAATTCAACGCGAACTCATGATATTAACAGGTAATTACCAGAAAGAGTACCACTTCCATGATTTTGAAGATGGGATACGTTTTACCAAAATTGAGAATAACCATTACTGTTGGCACCTGCTATCTCAGAAAAGCCTTCTACTCAGGTCTCAATCGACATTACCTACTACTTTGCTAAAGATTTTGTGTGAAATTGATCTTACTACTGCTTTAATTGGCATGCGCAAAGGAGATTCCACTTTCCAACTGAGCTAAATTTCTTGAACAAATGCGAAGTTGGTTTGGAGCATTGTGTGTGCTACTAATAATAATCATGAAACTATAAAAAAACTATAACTTTGACAGATACGAATTATAGTTTATCAATACTGTATCGGTCGTCGCGCAGGATAAAAGGGTCGCCTTATTTTCCAAGTCGTGCATAGTGGATAAGCGAAATCAGGCTACTGCAAACAACTTCATCTCCGATTCTCCCTCAATGATTGTTTAAACTTATGTAATAAAACGAACATTGTTTGCGCAGGCGATGATAACTATTACCTTAATAAAGGTGGCGATCTTGATATAAACACCTGACCCATTACGTACATACATTTGAGTGGTTTCCTTCTCTGCATTATAGAATGCTTAATTTATTCTGCCAAATTTATAGATTTAACGGGTTAGGCGTCTATATCAATATAGCAACTTTGATTAAAGTGACCGTTTAAACATGTCTGTTTTAGAAAATTCTTCTTTCATTATCTTGGTTCTAAGGATGCCATTTGCGATTCTAAGAGTTGCATGTCATTATATGTTAAACGTTTGTTAAGGGATTTGGTGTTATTGGCATTGTTGTTTGCCACTTATATGCCACCTACAGAGTAGATCGATTAATTTTGACTATCTGGTAACTTTATTACTTCTTCGGATTACAGGTGATTTGTCTCAACCACTTCCGTGTGTTCGACTGGCGGAGCATCGTGACAAAGTGATTCAGGCACGATGGCATCCAGAACACCTGGCTTTCGTCAGTGCCAGCGCTGACAAAACTGCCGTTGTCTGGGCCTTGCCTGCAGGCGAATCATAGTGAACCTTTGGTTTTGTATCTACATAAAATGTTATCCTACTCATTCATTAGCAGTAGTATAATAGTTTTTAAATGAAATGTGGTTTTATTTATTTTATTTGCTTTTCCCCATTCAGCGCCAATGAGCTTCAACCATGATTTTCACTCATGCATTTGAACCACTTATTCACATCTTACAAATTAAGCAAAGCTTTTATCGTCAATTTGTCGCAATTAAGTTGAACTATTTCATTAACTATTGTGTCCTTTCATAACTTGTGCTGTGCTGTCCCGCGGTTATATGCTAATTTTCAGGCTGACCTCTACTCACAAATACAGTAAAGGGCAGTTAAACTTGTTTCACAGTTTTAATCAGAATAAAACTTTCAGGTATTTAGTTATTTTGCAAGGCTTGACGCTATAATTGGTCTGGCTTTAAGCTCTGTGATTGATTTTATCTCTTCCTCTTTATTTTTCACTCATAAACACGTATTGTCTTGTTTCAATCGCCTAAAATGTCGCATGATTCTTTATCAACTTTTGTGTATATTGTTGAGTATTATTTAAATCAGGCTTTCAGATTTGTGTATTGTAGTCTTACATGTATTTTAAACGACTATAATGTTTATGCACACTTTCTGTGCATCCACGATTTTGACTTGATTGTAGCGTTTGGAGCATTCATCGAAGTTGCAAATTTAAGCATTCATTAGAGCCGCATATTTTTTATTTTGATCCCTGTTAATTAGTTTGCCACCGTGCTCTGTTAATGACCATAAAATCTTCGAACTGCGTCAGTATGTGCAACTGATAACAATTTACCTATGTTGAAAGAAACATGTAGCGAGACGGGGAATAGATTAATTACCTGATCCTTATCGTACCCAACAAGTTGTTTCCATCGACTGTCCTCAATTCCTTATATAGCTTCCGTGTCAGGCCTATGGCATAGTGATCTGGTCCTATGCTGTTGGTATTATATATTGTATATTATGCACTGTTTGCATCAACTGTGCTACATTGTATGCAGTCCGTAATTCGGCATATTATGTTCGTCGCTTACAGATTTTTTTGCCGAGGCTCAGATGGTGCACACGCAAACAGACGATATCTGGTTGATATACTGATTATTTTTTTATGAAATAAATCGAGTGATTGATCTAGTTTATAGGTTTGATATGTGTTGTCATAATGTAAACTTAACTGTGGAATATGGATTAAATAATCAAATCTCTAGATTATTGCCAATACGAGAGAATGATGGGTCACTGGTGAGTCGATAATTTCATAATAGAGCATTTTGGATAGCGTTTGTCAAAATAGAGCATATATCTATTATATCTAATGTAAATTTTGATATCCTCACTCAATAAAATATGTATGCAAGATTACAACAGAACACATAATTAAATGGGTTGTTACATACACACGGTTGATAAAAAAGAGGTATCTTCAAGCTTAGACTGTAGGAGAGAAAGGAAACTGCTATGCATTCAAGAATAATTGTGTGTTGCAATGGGACTTACATACTATACAGCTGGTGTTTACCATGCAACTGTCGATACCTAGTGCGGAGAATCCGCTCGCTATGCAGTGGACCGCAAATGCTATATACATACATGTTGACTTGCGTTTGTGGTGAATTTTGTCTCCGAGAAACAGTGATAAAATTTTCTTTACAATTGAATGACCACGTACCATTTGTATGTAAATTTGTAGAAACAGTTTTGCAAAATCGGCTCTTTCACAGCGCACTCCTGAGTGTCAATGCAACTCTATTGGGATGAATAACGTCAATATCACTATTAAGTTGGAAAATCGTTACTTTTGCCGTTTTACTTGACTTCGTTTTCATGAAAAAATCTTGAAAGCCTATAGTTCCAGCAAACTTTTTTATCCTCACCAAAGACCCCACTCTGCACCTAAGACTACCTTGTATTATATAGTAGTTGTAACATTTGACAAAGCGTACGGTATGCTCCTTAGCTTGTCTTAAGCCAAGCAGTAAAACCTGTTCTTTACTAAGCGGTTTACTGGCCGGTCCTCGATGACTAACTGTGTGGTGACTTATTGTGCAGCAATTGTTTAACCGACGCTGCTTTATAGATGCCAGATCCACTGACCGTATTGATTACTTATGACGATTTTCCAAATCAGGACTAAACTACAGTCCACGGGTTTGATTTACTTTCAGAACTTGGAATGCTTTAAATCCTTTAAGAAACGAGAGTATCCGTTTCTTGACTTGATTATCCATAAGCCTGGCTCAAAAGACGTTTATAGTTTTTGATATCTCAATAGGCATGGTAAGAATATAGGCATTAAATTTCCATTCCATTTTCAGTAACAGCCTATCAGAATATCACGATATGGTGAGTGCCTTGAGACAGCTGGTCCACACTCTATCCCCTCTTGATACAATCAACTTTCTGCTAATTTTGTACATTTATTAAAATGTTTAATACTAGTTTTTGTCTTTGTGCTATATTGTCCAAGTATTATAGAATCTCACGAACGGACAGTTGCTCCATTGACATTCAAACAAAACAATTTTTGAGTTTCTGACATGTTTTGCAATTTTTTCTTTCCACATTTCTGTACTCTTTTGTTGCAAGTGTAATTTTTTGGGACGTTGTTGTTAATTTTAACCATTGTATCATTCATCGAGCGGTAGCTTCAGATTATGGATAAATGGATCTCACCTGTTCTGGACGATTTTACACTATCCTTTTTCAAATTGCTGTTAATGCATAACTTATTACATTTTTCTGGATTGTGGCAATGCACATTACGCGTAACAGAAAATATATTTATGCTGTCTTTGTTGCGAATATTGAGCTTGTAAACCTTTATGTATTCGGCATGGCGTGACAGGATATCTCATGGAAGACTGAGAGGGAAGATCAAAGGCAGAGTGAACAAAATGGGCGTAATCGCTTCGTAGTATGTTTCCTGATTACTGGCAACTTGCCCACTTATTCAAATCAAATTTTCGAACTTTAGATAAACACAGATTCAGTTTGTTTAATCAGTAGCACAAAATAAGAAAACTACCGTCAGTACATGCGAATAATAATTGTTTTGCAATTGGTGAAATGAAATAGGATTGATGTCTGCCTCAATTTCGTAGGCTTGATTTAAAGAATTTTAACCACTACTTGCACAAACTATCATTGTTTAATTTTTCAACTTGTTATTCGTTACTTGGCCAGCAATTCAGTGGGTCTGTGTCGTACAGCCGTCTAGCAGTGGTGATTAATCAGTACACACGTCATGCATGTGTCAATATGAGTACACATTTTGCTTCTACCGACATCGGCATATTCTCATGGTCAAATATGAATTAACATTTTACTATGTGCACAAAAAAGGTATTATATTTAATTTTTCTGGCTTCATATGGCATTTAACAAATCCTAAGTTCACTTCTGCTCAACGCTCATTTTACTAAGATGACTTAGTTTACAGAATCTCCAGTATTATTTCTCTGAAGGAGCTAGAATTTTTCTCGTGTTGACTGACTTACTAAACGAGTTGATAGGAATATCATTTTAATTTAACTATTTGCAAATCATATTTATATTTTAAATTGTTTACCTCGGGATATTTCTCTGTCAAAATTGTAATTTAATTTGTTCTTGACGGGAATTGATTTGTTTCATACTATGTGTTTGGTTTCTTGTTCGAACCGAAAATTTCGTCTCCAAGGACACATGGATCAGTTGTTTTGTCGATTTCATCGGATTACATCAGTATATGGGTAACTAGTGCGGCAAAATTTTCAAACTTCTTGTTTGGGGCCGTGGTTTTATACTGTTAAATGTATATAATATGCATTATGTGAGTATACTCAGAACTACCTAAATTGTCCCAAGGTTAATTGGAAGAACCATTGGACATGATGGGAATAAAAACAATATCATCAATATTGTAAAATAATAATATTTAAACTTACAAACAGAATATAAAGTGAGCAAGAGCAGATTTTAAAATAAAGCAATGACATCATGTTCTTGCATTTTTAGAAGCAACAATACTGCTTTACACTGACAGACCAACACACCGTGGCAGACATGTTTATTTGGATTATTCAGCTTCCTATTCGATGATAGCTACGAACAGACCGAGACTGTCGACAGAGGATTTGCAATTTTTAACTTAATTATTTCAATTCAACATAAAACCATCCATTCATCAATTCAACGGTCATAAACCTGTAGATAACAGATTACTTGGCCAAAAACAATAATTAGACGGCCACACAGTGCAAAAACATGAAATTATCAAGTTTTCTCTATTATATCTGAAATATTGAATGTTCATGGAAAAGGCATAACTATAGGATCACTGTTCCACGAATAATCCACACGTCGCAATGCTTAATTCTGTAATATCCATGGTTCTTTACATAGCATTACATGTTAACATAAGTAAAGGAGATCGTAGTATTCCGCGATAAGATCTCAAGAAATGACTGGATCCATATGGCGCAAAACACCAGACCTCGCAAGTCAATCATTTGAGGGCGAACAGATGCAGCTCGAAATTTATGGCGTGTATCATGGTCCGACTTTTTAATGGAGATGTAATCCCTAATAGCCTTTTTCAGAGGAGCCTGAGTAATGTTTCTGAACTTTTCAAGCATTGCAACTGCAACACTCGAAGTCCAGAAGAAACAACTGAAAGTTTCCCGAATGCTTTATTCCGTGATTTTTGTTGTCACATGTAATCGTAATAACTGTAACCTACTGAAGCATAAATCTTCCGCATAAAGGGCTTCTGAAGAGCCCAGTGAGTTCCAGTGGATCTCTGGACATCCGGCAGTGGTAGCTGGTTACTCGCTAGATCTCGAATGCTTGACTTAGAAAGTTGTGTGGTCATTCCGTTTCCTCTTTGCTTTCACTGAGGCTGTATTAACATTCATAAGCGGAATTTATTGGAACAACCGAACGGCTTTGAGTCCTACTAGTGCTAAAGGGATGTATCCGATTTTCTATTACCCGGCCTCTGCATTCTTGGCATCAACCTTTTCAGCTTGTGACACAATTGTTGTCGCGTCTTACTTTTCTATGCAAATTAGTTTTGAATCCCACGCCCCTGAAAAATTTTGTGCTGGTCCACGTTTCCCCATTGAGCAAAATTCCCACTTGCTTTACAGTTAAAATGATATACTCGGTGATTAAATTGCTTTCTTGAAGTATTCCAATTTCACGTTTGCTATTTCTATTAATTTTAAAACGGAAAGTTGAAATAAATAATATGTTGTTTGTCTAGACACAAACTCAATGTACATATGTAAATGATGGTCAAATGATCTCACACAAGGGGGTCCATATGATCAAGTGAACTGGGCTTCTGCATTGGAAAATTAGAGGACCTTTAACTACAGGTGCAGCCGGCATTACGAATAATTATGAAAATTCTGTTCCAGCACTGAAGGAGTAGACTCTCAATTTTCCCTCCTAACCACACTTTGAGTTCATTCATTTCAAAACGACCATTGCTGACAACCATCAAAGGAGTTTATTACCCTAGTGAAGCTTTCTTTAACGGTTTTAACACTGAAAGTTGGTCAACTGTTCGCCTTACAACAAGTATTTGATTTTCCTTCTTCTAATTTTGACTATCCTAATCTAAAAACGAGAGAATGGTTTCGGCTAATTTGTGCTTCAGTCCATGTAGAGGACTACTGTTGTTCTTGCGATTTGGAATGGTTTTTATCGTTTTTTGATTGCCTCTTATAGTCAGTCTATATTTCAACCGGCCTGGACATGTTCACTGTGTCTATTCTAACAGAAGAAATTTTGGCAGATAACATTTGATGATTTGTACAGCTTGAAAATTTGGAGATGACCAACTAAAGCTGTGCGACTGTTTTGACTTCTCCGTGGATCGATATTTTCGCTTAGTTTGGTTTATGTGATTGTCAGGTGCGAAATATTCAACTGCCAAATTTAAAACCAACAAGTTTTATCCGGTTGCTTATCGATGTGCCCTCACTGACGGATTTAGTGAAATTATATTTATTTCGTCGACTTAAGCGTTGTCGAGAAGAAGACTCCTCTGCTGTTCACTAGGCTACCAAGGAGCCTCTGGCTCGTGACTGGACTCGCAGAAAACGTAGGCCAACTCTCTTGGGGCCGGACATTATTATTTGCGATGTCGGTCACGTGATTATGCCGCACCATATTTATATCAAATAATTGAAATTTTAATGGTTCGAAATCTGCGGGTATTTCGTAGCAAACCTACCGAGCACGCCATCTGAATTTCTGTTAATGGATGTTTGTACTTCCTGTCAGTGTAACTTTAGCGCATATCAACCCTGAATTTTTCAGACGTACATGCTGGTTCATTATAGGCCGCAGATGTTTAGTTTATTTGTATCGTATATTTGATCGTGTCTGCTATTTCATACCTTGATTTACTTGTTTGTAGCCTGAGGTTTGGATCAGTTAAAGAAATTGGGCACACTTCTTCATGACCGAAAATCTCTCTCTGTCGCTATAATTATGATTAATACTACACTGGCTTCAGACAGAAAGTTGGCCGCATAATTTCTGTTCTCATCTATCATATTTTTTGGTATTGCATACTTGAATGCGAAAAATGCATAAGCAAACTGGCTTTTACGCATACTAACTTTATTATGATAAAAATTGAGTTTCATTTTATTTTCATTACTTCGCAGAAAGCTTCCGTTTTATTTTTTCCCCAAGATAATATATATATATATATAATTTATACTTTGTAACAGGATGTTACTGTATAATTGATGTGAGTACAAACTAAGCACCACATACGGCAGCAAATCCAATGCATCAAATAGACGGGTTTCATCTTTGTTTTGAACTCATCAATTACTTTCCAGAATTTTCCATGGGCGAAACGCGAACCGAGGCAAATTTGAGTCGGATTCTTACAGCTTATTCACTTGCGTCACCTAAACCGTGTAACTTATGCTATTTTCAGTCATATACCAACTTATGTTTTCTGGTCAATCTTTTCTTCAGATGGAGCTTATTTGACATCGCTTTCGAGCTTAAGTTCGAACGGGACACCCCGATCTTGTGCTAGTGAAGACTCACCTTTCAATGTAATATTGAATTAATGAAGGTTGAAGGACTGACCATAAAACATAATTTGATATATGACTGAAAAGCTAGTGTATTACGCTGTTTGAGTGGCGCAGTGGGTGAGTTATACGACTCCAAAGAATACGTGTCGTGTGTATGACAATTCTGGCAAACACTTAATGAGCTCTCAATAAAGACGAAACCGGTCCACTCTATGACTTACGTTTGGTACCTTTTGCAATGGTTAGTATATATATATATATATATATATATATATATATATATATATATTGATCGCAAAAGAAGTGGTCTAAATTGCGCAAAACAAAGGCTAACATAACGAAGAGAAGATTGGTTACGACAATGTACAGTGGGATTGGATGAACGAATATACTAACGAATCCAGAACAAGGGCTGTAGATACTGGTAGAAATAAGATTTATTAATAAATGTTATTCCATGGAGTACGTTGTTTTGTGCTTATATATATATATATATATATGTATATATATATATATATAAACCGAGGTGTGACGAGATCTATATGAATAGCAGCTGTTGCAGCGAAATGCACAATCGAGAAAATAAAATTTCAAACTTTTCGTGTCACCTTTTAAGCCAGTAGACCCAGTAGCATTTTGTTTGAAACTGAAATGGTGAGAAACTCTGCAGTTAATGTATTCAAACGCGATTTTGCTATTTAGCTTCAGGTTTTCTTCGTTCTATTTTTTGTGTTTGCATGCAAATACTCTACATTTTGGTTAATTTTAGTCACTATAAAATCTGGCCTGATTTCGAGTACAATTGACAAATCAAACCTGTAACATAAAATTTAAAAAATTAGTTGACACTATGTGAATAATAATCAATCCGAGCATCTGCTTGTAGTGCTTAGCGTATTCTAATGCATCACAAGTTCTTACTCCATCATCCTTTGGCCGACTCGTCCTCATGTTTTGACATTTAAATTGGAGGTTAAGCTGCTTCAACTTTCTGTGTAGTTAGAAGAATGAAAAAATTGCAAAACTGAATTTATCAAAATTAACTGTTTGTGTGTATAGTTCATTTGAATTAGCGTACAACCCAGACTCAAAACTTTTCCTGAAGACGTCAAGACAAATGAGCTAAGCCTTTAAAAAAATAAAACGGTTAGATATTGGTTATTGCATAATTTTATAATTTTGACTAACTATTGATTGTTCACAGTTCTACATTTTATCTGAAAAATTTCTGGAACATTTTCCGATTTCCTTCTTCAGTCCACGCCTCATTACACAATATTCATGCGAACGAGTAAAGCGTGTGTGAAATTTCGTAAAAACGCTCTATTTATTTCCTTGGAACTTTACTACTGGCATTTCACTAGCCAGCCGTGTGTATGTATGCGTTTGTTTTTGAGTAAATGTTAGCTATTCAACTAAATATAATAACATACACGCGGACATCCATCTAAAAGAAACTAAAATGACCGAATGTTAATGTACCCTTTTCTCGCGTCACACTGATCGTTTTATTCTCACCATGTCAAATGACGTAATTAAGGATTATGTCAGTTATTATGGTGAGTGATCAAGAAGTAAAAATATAAAGCTTAATTAAATTAAAGTCAAAATAAATGACGAGCAGACTAGGAAGTAAAGAACGTTATCTAACGAAAGAACAACCATTGCAAGAAAAGTAATAATTAAGATAAATGTCAATTAGGAAGTGTTTAACTCAATTATTTTATTCACGATTATGTGGATAATAGTTTGAAATAAAATCTAGATATGTAATGAGTGCTACATCGGTTAAAATTCGTCACGTTCAATACTTTATACAGTAGTAGTAAAGGAAAGGAAACACAATTCGGAATTGGTTGTCGAATAAACTATGAGAAAACGCCCTAAATTTATTCAAGAATATGATTTAGGTCTGTTTCATAGAATTTTAATAATTTCATAAATACAAGAATTTCCTTAAATTCATTATAATTTAACTATCTGATTTGACATTTAATTTAAAACTTATTTTCTATTAGTCATATCATAATATTTATATATTCTTTGTTGCGAAGAGCTAATATATATTCACTTATGTATTAAGTATTGCGTACCTAGTAGAAAGTTATTCCAAATGGTAAACCATAATATGCATGACCAAATCGTTTAATTCCATTGACGCATGTGTTTCGTGCTTATTAGTCTTCAGTAGGACCAACTATACAGTCGATTAACCGGTGTTGGCACTTTCCTTTTATACCACTTCGCTTTAGCAGCTTTGTGGTTGGTTATTTGTGAATTGCTCGATCCTTCAGAGTAGGTTTTAAGTATGAAGCACCAATGAGATTGTATGTTTTTATAATACGGACTTTGGCATATATTTCTGGTCCTTCAAGAGCTACCCTGTTTATGGTATGCAATGCAAAATATAAAAATATTTTTCTTTTCAGCAATACTGTAATACAAAGAATTATGCGTCAGTGTGTATAACTGATTTTGACTTGACTATGTTGTGTGGCTGGCAACAAATGAGGATTGGTGCTTATTTCACCTCGGAAAGCGTAACTAAAATAATAATCCAAATTATTGCATTTTTAGAAAACAATTATATGAGTGTCTTTTCTTGATTCGAGATTGGACGCCAACATGCAGTCAACTTTCGATATGTTACCAATTGAAGTAAATTCTTTGTCCGATACATAGTATTTCTACAATAAATCATAAATTTCTTTTTGCGGAAGCTCAGGGAAATAATACCATATAAATGATTTATTAATGCGTTTTTAGTCTGAAATAATTTATTAAACTAGCCTTAATGTATTTTTTACATTCGAAGTTGATTATTTTAATACTCCTTAAGTGTCAATTCGTGAATCAAATACGTGAATCCTCGCAATGGACTACGCATAAGATGCCGCGGAATATAATTAGCTTGTTGTAAATTTGACTGAGTTTTTCTTGTGCGGGATAATTGATAGCACTCGTAGGTCGCTAAATTCTTCAATATTGTACATTTTCAGGTGCTCCGATTATTGGCCTTAATTGATGGGTTCTCACTTGTTCCTTCTTTTTTATGCCTACCATCAGCTGCTTGTCTGAAAATGACGTTGGAACAAGATTTTCCATTCTTCTTTTTCCTAATTTTCGAGACCTTATTTCCAGTCCCATCTTCAGGGTTGACACAATACGCACAGGAATAAAACACAACTTGTGGCAAATGTTTTATTCCTGTGTGTATTGTGTCAACCCTGAAGATGGGACTGGAAATTAGGTTCCGCAAAATAGGAAAACGAAGAGTGGAAAATATTATTCCAATGTCACTTTCAGACAATCAGCTGATGGAAGGCTTATAAAAGAAGGGACAAGTGAGAGCCCATCAATCAAGGCCAATAGTCAGAGCACTTGAAAATGTACAACATTCAAGATTTTACCGACCTAATACTGCTATCAATTGTCTCGCACAAGAAAAATGCGGTAAAATCCACAACAAGAAAGGCAGTACTGCGCAAAAAGATTCATAATATAATTAGCTTGTTTAATAGTACATTTAAGCGATTCTTGTTTCTGCTTATACCTGATCGTGCTACCCTGTGAATATTTGTTAAGTTTTATAATCTTATCACGCTGTTCTAGCCAAAGTTTTGGTAATAACTTGATGAATCTTTTACAAAAAATGTTACTTGTATAGTTTGATTTGAAGTAATTAAATATAATCCAAATAACCGCGTTGCTTTTCGCCACTTATGTCATTCTGAAAGCCTTGGGAAGAGAATTTTCTTTAATTGTTAAAGCTAGTGAGTTGGCTGTTAAGATAATAATTCCCACAGTAAAATTATTCTGTAGGCCGTCAATCCTTGACGTTTTATTTCAAATTAAAGTGGTTCAATTAGTTTCGAATTCTAGTCGCTGTGAAACATTTTTCATTTATTTACTGAACGGGATCATCTTCACTCGATCCCAGACAAAGCTGAATTTTTCGTATTAAACCAATTTTGCAAATTGTAAACGTGCTAATTTAATGTTAAATACAATTGAATAAATAAAGCAGTTGTTCATGCAACTTCAATTTAAAATAATATTAGCCGAAAATGTCATATTACCCACAGGAATTTCTGACCAATATTCTCAATTAGATCACTAGAAGCAAAACGGTGATATTTTTGATTATTTGTCATCTATTCATCATTGTAAACTGTTTTTTAAATCCAGTAGCGCATTGTTTTCCCACCCATGTGCCTTGTACAATTATGAATATTTTCCCTTTGTTTTCACATTAATCTACTAACATCGTACGTTATTCGCGAGACTTTGGTAGATGTATTTGTTTATAAGCATGTGCGCACTGCTTTTTCATCAGTTATATAATGTTGTGTATTCCAATATACCCGCAACCGAGTGTGGAGTAAAGTACAATGTGTGAGATTATTGCTGTTTGAATCGAAATTTAGCATTTCAAGAGTGTTTTATATTTTAATTGTTTTTTCCCCATTAGTCAGTTTACCGTTTTGATTTGAATAGTACAAAATTAAGCCAAAAAGCATTAAATTGTGTGTCGATAAAAATATGCAAGTATGTATTAGATGTTGCGAACCTAGTAACAAATTAATTCAGTTGTGACCAGAAGGATAAACCAAAGACAGCATGAACGGAAAGTATAATCTCATGCACATTCGTTTCGTGCTTACTGGCGACTCATCAGTAGGAGCCGGTGTTACGCCCTTTAACCACTATATATTTGGTAGAAGAATGTGGAATAATAGGACGGTACAATCTCCTAGACGAATGTGTAAACCTATAGTAGTGAAGCTAACATCATATAAAGTCTCGACAATGCGATTTCAACATTAACTCATTCTATACAATATATATACCGAGTCTGTAAAGGATACTAACACTATGAATAGTGTGTCAGTAACCGATACCAACATTATAGTACCGAAAAAGTACATGGTACTAACACTACATTTGCTGGGTCGGTACATGTTACCAACATAATGGATATCAATGTATGCTATAGTTCACCGAATTTTAGAGTTACAACTATTTCTGAACACATGTTACTCCAGTAAATCCATACACTCTGGCCTTGGTCGATATCACTTATCACATTTCGCGGTAAGCATGACATCATTCAATTCAACATATAACAGATTATACTTTCCGTTCATGCTGTCTTTGTTTTATTCTTCTGGTCACAAATGAATTAATTTGTTACTAGGTTCGCAACACCTAATACATACTTGAATATATATTAACTCTCCGCAACAAACAGTATTTAACTGTTATATACTATAAAAATATATTTGCGCCGTGTTATGATTGTCCAGTTCTTAAATAGTTATATCCCATTCAGAGTTTTGAAGGGAAGTTAAAACGTTGACTCTAAAATATATCGAACGTAAATTAAACATTCATTGATTGCGCCGGTGGTGATAACTATATGAATCGAGCTTGCAACCTTGATTTAAATCAACATAAATTAGGCAACTTGCTGCTAAATCGAATGTGGGAGATTGCAGCCTTGGAAACATCTGATGTGTATGAAATATGTGATTGTAATCAATTGAACACGGAAAACTGCGACTAATTAAAATTATAAATGGAAAGAATAAAGCCGCATGCAAGTATGGTCACAGCAGTAAATCAGACCTGGATCGCCAGTCATTAGAAATTGGCCACACAATAAATTTTGGTTGATGTAAGCCGATAGAAATTTGCCCACGTAACTGCTTAACTTCATATAGGAAATCGTTTGAAATAAAATCAAGAGAAAATGTAATGAATGCTACATCTGTTGAAAAATCATAAGGCCCAATGTTGAATACAGTATTAGTAAAAGATGGGAAACTATTCGACATTTGTTATAGAAGAAACGGTGAGAAAACTTGATGGACTATTTTACATTATAATTTATTTACGTAGCTCAATAAGATTTGAATAATTTCATAAAGGATAAATTTTAATTGAGCTCATTATAATGTAAATGTCTTTCAAATCTTTGACTTTACATTTCATTACAAAATTATATAGTTCACAATAGGTAAATTTCAATGCAATCTTTAAACCTCTATGCAGAACCACTCATTTTCTTTTGATATTCGATTACTAGGACCTCAAAAAATGTATACTGCTTATATTACTTCGTCTCCTAATTGATCATCTACTTGCCAGGTTCGGTGTCTGAAATTAATGCGTTATTTTAGAATATTTCCCGTTTTTTAATGTCACCATTTGATGAGTTACATTGTTCCTTAAATCAGGTTTGCGAGCTTGAAGCAAGTACCAATCCGTTGAATTTAACCAGACGAACAATATAGCAAAAAAATAAGCCAGGAAGCACGAAATGAATGTGCACGAGTTTATACTTTCCGTTCATGCTGTCTTAGGTTTATCCTACGGGCCATATTTGAATTAATGTGTCACTAGGCGCGCGACACCTAATACACAATTAGATATAGAAAAACTACCGTCATTCAATTTTGCTATGTTGGTCGTCTGGTGAAATACAATTGATTGGTCCTTACTTCAAGCTAGCAAATTTTATTCAAATAATTTTTATCAGCATCCACACAATAAGTGATTGTTTAATAGGTTACGTTGTTGTATGAAATGCGGTCTACTGGCATGTGAGTTAAATTTACTCTTTTTTGTAACTTCATAGTCGCACGAATAGCTAAAGTATTTCTCACTTATGAACAGCATTTCTTTAACTTCACGTCTATTCATGTATGGATAGGGGCCAACAATGAATCAATTATACTCTATATTGATAGACAAATCTGAACATAAATAAATGGATAAAAAAATTATCATTTAAACACAAAACGCTTTTAGTGTAATTGGTGGTGTTAAAATGCGATTATTACACAACTGACAATTGTGTGTAGTGTGCAAAAGGGTGTCTCAGTGGTTAGAGCACCACATTCCGAAGCTGACGTGCCTAGGTTCGAGCCCTGTCCTGACATTTGTGATGAGTTCCTAATAGGGTCGACACAAGTCTTCTGGATGAATTTCCTTTTTCTGCACTATACGATACTTAGATTATGCTGACAAATGAATATGCATAATGGGTCGGGTGTTTATACTAAGATCACAGCGATGATTAAAGTAATTATCATTGCCCGCGCAAGCAATATCTAGTCAAGGTATATAGCTGACGAAGTTGATTTTATTTAGTACACGTGGGTAAACAAAAATATTCCACTTGTGCTTAAGTATGAAAACCTGAGTACAATAATGGAATATAATAACTCAACCATAAATTATTCTTAATTGAATGTTGGCAAGCGTTCAAAATTTGTATTATGTATGCGAGACTGCAACGTTGGCGAATGGTGTACCTAAAAGAAATTTTGATATGATCCTCGGTATTCAGTTTTTATTTGTGATCTGATGATGATCAGGGAAGTTATAAACGTGTAATTGACCGTAATTTTGCCCGGGTTATATACAATGGAATTAGTGTTTATATCTCTCGCAAACTTAATCTATTTAGAGAACAAAATATTTTAAGCAAAGCGTAAGCTTTGATATAAACTTATTGATCCTTGACATTATCTATTTTCTCTTAATGTAATTTAGGAAAAGAAATGCAATCTCATATCGTAATATAATTATTCAGTCAAATCATCACATAGGTGACAATTTAAATCTCTTGAAGCATTTCCACGCCTCCGATTTAATCAGTTGTCATTGTCAAATTAATTGAAGGCCTAAAACAATGATTACTTATCTATAAGTTTGAATCATTTTATAGTATGAAAGTAATACTTTCCATGCGAAAATAAATTTGTATTGGATCGTACTAGCTTGCCCGGCTTGAATCTCATTTAGCGCACGGCCTCAACAGAATAAGCCCTCGACCAGCTGAAAAGCGTTTTCATTACGCACATGAATAACGTGAGTAAATTGGTTTATTCTGACAGATATAAGTGCAGTAAAATGATATTCAGTAGACTAATGCAGACACTTACATTGAACAAACAATAAAGCTGTAACGCACATTACATTGTAAGCGAAACATTCGATTGACAATTCATCCACTTACTATCAAATGAATTACGCACGCATAAACGCAATTGGAACAAATTAAGTGTAGTGACAAATTTTGTCCTTATACATCTACACACAATAAACAAACGAGGACGAAGCATTCAAAAATATAAATTCACGTCCTGAATAAGCCTACATGATGCATCGATTAACGTAGTGTTAGCAAGGCTATTGCATGTAAATACATGTCCAACCATAATGCTGACTTAGTGTTAGTTGATTGAAAAGCTAGGTTTTCAATCATCCATCATTTTGTTCATCCATATGGTCAAAATAAGCCAATAGACAATTTGTTAAATGAACTGTTTAAATGGTGTGCAAGTTGCATAAATGCACAAACGTACGCACAGAATAGATGCGTTGTTTAATCTATAAACTACATTGTTGGTGTGCTTGTATATACAAATTGTCAGTGTAGCACGCGATCCTTTTATTTTTATTAGATAGTCAGCTATAAATGAATGAGCTTGCTAGCCTCATCAGCTGATTGGCTTGTAATTCTATGATTTAGTCTTAAACACGATTGGTTTATAAGTTAATTGTTAATTCAAAAGACTAGCTAGAATACAATCATATGTTAACGATTGGGTCTAGTCACTATTACAGAATAGCTTTGGCGAGTATTGACGTTTATTTAGTTAAGCATGTACCTCTGTTTGACGCAGAAATACGCAAACAAGCACAATGTATGTGAATGGATGAATTTGTAGACATTTAGTCTCGATAACTAATATACCTGCATAAAATACGTACAAAATGTGACGTTACAGATAATTTCTCTTTGCGTACGTGTTCCGTTCTTTCGGTGAATACTTTTGGACGTACTATATCGATAAATCTGGATGTGTAACATCTTAGTATTATGATTAGTTTTCGCGTATTTATAGTTGTGTATGCGTTTCATCAAGGCATCATATATTGGCTTGTGTAGACAGGCCACGTGTCTCTTAATTGTCTTGCGCATATACACAAATTTCATAATGGACATTTGATTGATTTCTATTTTTCTGACTTGGATTTACTTAAATTCACTGCCGCTTATGATCCACTCAACCATTTTATGCCTCATTTACCCCACGGAATGTAAAGTGTAGCTCTCATGGATCTATTCGTTTATCCTGTTTTAAATGGAATATTGATTATCAAGTTTGAAATCGTGGAATCCGATTCCGTGAAAGTGCATTCAAACTCACATATAATGCCAATGTTCGATTAACATATTTTGTAAAGCTTATAATATTTGAACATTTAGCCTACCAAACAAAAATTAATCATGGCTAGTGAAAAGGAACTAATCAGTATGACCGAAGAGCAATGGTTGAAATTGCTGGGAAACTTAACACCTGGAAGTATGAATAGCCTTCAAGAAACACTGAAAAGATTGAGCAACAAGCCAAATGATTTACATAAAGAAAATAAAGATGAATGTTCTTCTAATTTAACAGAAAATGTTAAAAAGAAGGAATTTATGGCTGGTTCTGAAGATGACAGTAATAACTTGAATGCTTTAGCATCTGCTGCGTTAGCCATTGCATGCAATGACTCCACAAAAGTAAGTCTTTAAAGAAGTAGAACCGTGGTTCCTGCGTGAAAAGTACAAAAGGCTAAATTCAGTTTTATAACAGTTTTAATTTAATATTTGTATTTCATTTTTGCGACATATGAGGGTTGCATCGGATTTTACTAAGGCAGTAGGTGATCCGTTGGAGTGATAATGCATTTTAAAACAAAAAAATCATTTTAGACATCCGCGACGTTCCGGACTTTATATTTGTACATCGCTCTCGAGTTAGCGTGAAGCATAATAAACAAAGCTGACTTTTATTTAGAATCAACGAATAGAGAATAATTGGTACCAACAAAGTTTTTATTTTTTTAAAGCTAACTAAAATCGCCACAGATGTGTTAACATGGAAATGGGAAATCAAGATCGAAATGACGTAGTAACAACCGTGTTCTTTATACGAGATTAAGTTTCAAATTCCATTGAAACAACCACGCACTATTTTTAAACAACCATGGATTGCGCGATTGATGGTAACAATTCTTTAAATTAAGTTTGCGTGCTTCAGGTAAACACCAATCCCATTGTATTTAATCAGTCACCGAACAACAGCAAAACTAACGTCATCTCACGTTCTGACGCGTTCCGATCTTATGTGATCGACATTAGAGTATGACGGTAAACTGACTATCAAGGATCAAACCGCAATGCGTATGTATGGAAAGCAATATTAGGTGTGCATTACGGTTTGATCCTCGCTAGTCCGTTTGCTGTTGTATTCTGCTGATGATCATGGAAAGTCGAAATGCAAACTGGATGCTTCAAAATTACATGATCTGTGTTGTGACTAATATAGGCTGAGTTCAGTTGTAATATTCGTTAGAATTATTTCTGATTTTACTATGGGCAACCTTTCACAGTCCTCTGCATCACAAGTCGTAGAAACATTCTAATAAGGCAACACTTGCGATACAAAGTGGACTATAGAAGGATACCTTAAGTGGCACCAAAATAGTTGTGTTAATCAAAACATAGGCAATACTGATTTTAAAACTAAAATTGGTACATACATACATACATACATACATACATACATACATACATACATACATACATACATACATACATACATACATACATACATACATACATACATACATACATACATACATACATACATACATACATACACGCACATACATATATGCGTACAACCGTCCACTGTGTATAGTTGGAAGTATGTTCTGCTCCAGTATAAATAAGTTTTCGGAATTCGTGCATTTATGCACTGTTTTTTATAACTTATATTGTCGCATCAGCGCGGCGCATCATCTAACTCCCGACATTTTGACAGCTTGAATTGAATACCGATTTTATTCCCTCACAAAAGTACACGGCAGTATTGGCCGTTCCATAGAATTACCTAACATTCTTTACAACTTGGTGTTTACAATTTGAAGTTTACTTTCGGGAGTTTGGTTCTTTTTGTTCATCCTACAAAATTCCGCACATATGGCAACCATTTTTATATTGCGCGCCGACCGATATAGTATGAAATCATTATTGGTTAAATACTGTTTGTTGCGGAGAACTAAAATATATGCAAGTATGTATTAGGTGTTGCTGTCTTTGGTTTATCCTTCTGGTCACAACTGAACTAATTTTTTACTAGGTTCGCAACATCATTATTGGTTACAGTTAAATACCGTTTGTTGCGAAGAGCTAATATATATGCAAGTATGTATTAGGTGTTGCGAACTTCGTAACAAATTAGTTCAGTTGTGACCAGAAGGATAAACCAAAGGCGGCATGAACGGAAAGTATAATCTCATGCACATTCGTTTCGTGCTTACTGGCGACTCATCAGTAGGAGCCGGTATTACGCCCTTTAACCACTATATATTTGGTCAAAGAAAGTGGAATAATAGGACGGTACATTATTGGTTGTATCATGCATTGTTATCCGTTGGACTATTATAGGTCACTCATTGGTATATGACTGAGTGATTTTTATGCGGAATTATCTTATCTTATGTTATATGACCTTCTACACAAAGCCGGCTAGCACCTTTCACCCAGTGATTTATCTTCATCGTTTTCGTTCTTCGAGATGGCCTGACTCCTTAGCATAACGGAAAACATATTCAAAAATTATTTTTAATGTGCTAGTAACAAAATTCGCTTAATCTAGTAGAACTTCCGCAACATTCAGGTCAGTAGCTGTACTTTTGTCAACAGAGGGCTTTGGTGACGATTCCCATATGTGAACTGACAGTGTCAGGAAAAATAAATCTGAAACTGCCTTACAACTGTGACAACCTCTTGTACGTAAGTCCTGATTAATCATTATATGCGTTGATACGTCTAGTGCAAAATCTCCAGTTTGGTTTTAATACGTACTTAACAATTATTGTTGATGTGCAAAAATCCTTTTAGGACGCCAATGTTTTTGCTATACAACTTTAAACTAAAGCTGATGGCATACAAAACAGCATCTGGAACGTTATTAGAGTAAAACCAGACAGTCTTTACGTTTCTTCCAAAGATTAACCCGAGAACGTGTTTGATTTCGAGTTACATGTAAGCTTTTAAACACACGGCATCTACTGCGAAACTAATGCAAGACCAAACCCTGGATCGTATGCATCAAAAGGAGTTTGCTACCAGTCCTGATTAATCATTATATGCGTTGATACGTCTAGTGCAAAATCTCCAGTTTGGTTTTAATACGTACTTAACAATTATTGTTGATGTGCAAAAATCCTTTTAGGACGCCAATGCTTTTGCTATACAACTTTAAACTAAAGCTGATGGCATACAAAACAGCATCTGGAACGTTATTAGAGTAAAACCAGACAGTCTTTACCTTTCTTCCAAAGATTAACCTGAGAACGTGTTTGATTTCGAGTTACATGTAAGCTTTTAAACACACGGCATCTACTGCGAAACTAATGCAAGATCAAACCCTGGATCGTATGCATCAAAAGGAGTTTGCTACCAGCTATGCAGCGAATTATGTTCCATCAATTTAGTCTTGCTAATGAACAGGAAGCAGCGTCGAATACTAGTAACCTGTTGGGATTGTGAGCTTAGATCCACTTTATTTGGATTGCACAATGTACCAAGAGAATTCCTGCGCCTGTAGTTTCCGGAGTGAATTTAATCAAGAAATTCCGGAATCCGAATCCTCCGCGTATTGCAAACGGGATGGTTAGTGATGAAGTGACTCCTCGACCTTGCAACTGAAGTGACGTCAGAACTCATAATTTTTATGAAGTAAATGTTATTAATAACAATATCAGTCATTTGATGAAACCACCTCGTATCCTCGCAAATCAAAACATGGTCCAGTAGCGAGGATTGGATAATTCTGCCTTTAGTTCTTGGACTCCTCTGCAACCCACCATGCGTAAGTTCTAGACCACCGTTTAGGTTATCAATTTCAATGATGGATTGCTTAGTTGAATAACTCGTGTAAATGAAGTGAAGGATGAAACATGTGTTGTTCGTATATAAATTTAAAATGTGCAACTGATATCCCAGTCAATTACAATGTGCGCGTGACTATTTGGTCTGAGTGCTATATTAGTATATAAAATATACGTTATATTTTTCTTATGGTTTTGTCTTTAGTCTGTTTTCCATCGTGCTCTGATGATGACTATATTAAGTCGAAACATTTTAGTATGTATGACGTTTTGGTGTCTATTATAACACAAAAATTACTCACGGGATGGCAACTGCATCGAAACTAGTAGGAGATTGAATCCTCCCCCCTAAACTTTGCAAAGATATTGTTATGGCGAGGATGAATAGTGGTTTAAAGTTTCCAATGAGTTTCAAATTATATAGTTAGCTTTTACATATTAGGAGGAGTCATTCTGCCAAGGGAATAGGAACGCATCCACTTTCCCAATTACAGTTTATCAGTTACTTCCAAAATCCTTAAAATCCGCCACATTTGGCATATGGCGTGGGTAGTACCGAACTGGATTCCTGGCATCATCATTATCAACAAGGACACATAAAATAACATTTAATAACTTATGATTTACTGCTATATAGACATGGGAAAAGAAATACAATTAATAAGAAAAATATTCTTAATAAATCGTCATGAGAGTTATTTATAAAGGAGAGGATCCAGGTCAGGGAGAGAGAGAGACGGGTTTGCGGTACCCTGTATCTCTACGTGCCATTATGTCCAATTCAGCCTTAATGCAAGGTGTCATCGGCACTGCAAAATTCTAAAATCTCGCTCTTATTAAAAGATTGACATTGAAATTCCTACTTTTGTTGAAGTGGCAAAGACATGCAGTCTTACAATAGATTAAAAATCCGCTGCAATCTATGGGCCCCGTGGATAATTTTTCACACTCGGTGAAATTTATGTGAAGAAGGATTTGGAGTAAATCAATTAAAACAGCTGGGGTGAGTCAGGTTTATTAAGACGGAAGATTATTATAATTGCCAACACCTGAACAGCTGTTAATGTCGATGCATTCACCCAGTTTGGCTGACCTTATTATCAGCTAAGCATCGGGAGTTATTAATCAAGAGAAACATTTACAAGCCGATCTTCCACACTACTAAACAATTGCACTATATAAGCATGAAAGACTGATAATTCTCTGCTGCAAACCCATGCAATTGATAGTTTTCTGCGCTACAACTCTGTTGACCTTTCTGTTGTGAAAATTTTACATCGCTGAAGCCTCACCAATGTATCCTAATAAGTCATAAAGAGGCACAATACTTCATACCAACGGAAGGGTTCCATTTCCAGTGATGGACGGACCGACCAATTCCATAATATCTTTCATGTGCCATCATCGTCTGATCTAGATAATGGATGCCGATTTGTTGGGGTTTTTGTACTTTCTGAAAAGCTAACTTACAAATGCTGCCCGCCAGACTTACAAAGTAAATCCATTCAGTGGCTGGAGTAGCAGAAGACCAGAATTCTGGTGGTCGGACTATTTTTCACGATATCAGTTACGCCGCACTACACTCTCAATAACATCTAGGTAATTAAATTGGTGAAAATCTGCTGGAATAAAATGGAAGGGCTCCCGTGGAACCCACCGTGTGGGATACATTGGTCTCCGTTTATGCATGTTTGTATCTATGTTATCTTTGTTTTATTAAATCTTTGATTTGAAATTCATTTAAGCTGATATTTTTATTTTACCCGATAATTTGTGCACCAAAGTGGATCGAAAATCCACGGCTTTGACAAATGAATGTGTCAAAATCGTCTGACTTGATTAAAAATGATTTCTGGATAAATTGCTCTTTGAATTTCTGTTTCGAAATTTTTACCGTACTTTGATATTGGGTTCACTGTCCGGACTTTGTCTGCTGTACTATTTTCCACTTTATATTTGTCTTCTTGCTTTAATTTTCATACGGAAGATGGCTTTTATAATTCACAAATTTTCCGAAGAAAGATATCCATTATCACAGCGTAGTCCCATTTAGCAAAGATGGTTACCAAAATTTCTGATTATGAATTTAACATGCGTCACCGTTTCCTGAGCTAAACTGAGTGAACTAATCACCAAATTTCCTGGTGAAAACTAGGTTTTTGATTGCAACTAGTCATCCTTAACATGCACAGCAATACACAGGCCATTAGTAACTAATGTTTCGCTGCCATATAACAAAAAGAAAATTAACAAAAACAATAAAAACTTTAATAAGGTCAAAAATAATATTTTAGGCACGTAAACTATTAGGGGGAGATTTATAAGGGGAGGACCTAGGTACTATGAGTTTTTTCTATAGGTAACACATAGAAAAGAGGAAAACTAAACCTATACACAAGATTTTCACTAAGTCAGCTTTAAGGCAATTGATAGCACTCGTAGGTCGGTAAAATCTTGAATGTTTTACTTTTTCAGGTGCTCCGATTATTCGCCTTGATTGATGAGTTCTCACTTGCCCCTTCCTTTTTAAGCCTTCCATCAGCTGCTTGTCTGAAAATGATGTTGGAACAAGATTTTCCATTCTTCTTTTCCTAACTTTCGAGACCTTATTTCCAGTCCCATCTTCAGGGTTGATACCATACGCACAGGAATAAAACAACTTGTGGCAAATGTGGTATCCTCATTTAAGATAGATATATTTATATTTATTTTAATTCCAAAAGTATATTTTATAGTCTCCCTAATATCCGGTCTTCATACCTAGTTTCTAATACTAAAATGTATACAAAAAATTATCCCTGTCAACCCTCCCCACACAAAACCACCTATATACACATGTGTACTCTACTAAAGTGATATTTATCGAATAACTATAAGCAAACCGTATGGATTGACATACACGCATATCCATGATTTCTATATTTTTAATTGCCGTTCCGGACGCATAGAAAGACCAACAAAACCATTTGAGTTCAATATTGCAGTAATCCTCGAATACCCCAGTTTACCTAGTCCCACCCCGTTTGCAATAGGTTAGAGAGAGATGTTAATAAAACTGTTGAAAGAATATAGTATTATTCTATCGTTTGGACAAGACCGAATCGTCTCTCAACCAAATACACATTAATACTCATATCCTGTATAAATTAATTTCTCCATTTAAATATTTGTGTCAAAACCATGTTGATATATATATATATATATATATATATATATATATATATATATATAGTATATATTCTTTTGAATGCGAGTTTTATTGTAATTATTGTGTTTCCTTAGGCAAAAACAAAAAAAATTTATCAGATATAAGAAAATTTCTTTTGTTTTTGCACACAATAGGGTACAAGGAATATATATATATATATATATATATATATATATATATATATATATATATATATATATATATATTGATAGTTTCTAATTTCACCATTTTTAAAATGTAAGAACAAAACAACGTACTCCATGGAATAACATTTATTAATAAATCTTATTTCTACCAGTATCTACAGCCATTGTTCTGGATTCGTTAGTATATTCGTTCATCCAATCCCACTGTACATGTGTTGTAATCAATCTCCTCTTCGTTATGCTAGCCTTTGCTTTGCGCAATTTAGACCACTGCTTTTGCGCAATTTAGACCACTCCTTTTGCGTAACGTCATTTGGTGTGTCATCGCTTTCATTGTAATTGCGTCCGTAATTGATGTATGTGTCGCATTTTGCGAAGCGTTGGTTATTTTTAAAGGCATGTCAGTCATGTCTTTGTTCCAGTCCAATTTAATTTCTTTTTGAATTATTTTCTGCACGTTTAAGCAGGGCTTCAGCTTATTAATTGCAATAGCTTCAAAAGCTAGAAGCATTTTCTCTGTTTTTGCCTTGTAGAGAACTGAAAATTGTTACTACTAACAGCATGACCTGTGAGTAGTACATGTTCGCAAATTGCTGATTTTTGTGCAGGAGCTGCACCCCTCTTTAATAGTTTTTGAGGGAGATGCTGATTTATTCTAGTTTCGAGCCTCTTTTTTGATCTGCCGATGTACTGAGCTCTGCAGGTACATTGAAATTTGCATACAGACAAAGGTGTTGACGTCACAGAGAGGTTATCTTTTTCATTCGTGCGCATCAGTTTTGTTGTGTTGAACACCACTCTCACCTGTATTGATGGAAACTGTGCTTTTGTCGCTCGAATTACTTTTCGTTTGAAGATTTCCGCTGGAAGATCACCTCCAAAGGGAACACTAAGCATAACAAAAACTAGAATAAACGAACGTGAAGAAATGCATATGCAGGCATCAATGGAATGCTTCTTTGAAGATGCCACAAAACACAAATCAAATGAAAAATACGACATCTCGCTCTTTAAATCGGACCTCCGAAGTGCGTATGGCCAATATATGCGCACATTCAAAGGCAATAAACTGGTCACCAAAAGGCATCTAGAAGAACTGAATGAGCTACAACGAAACAAACAAGTCAGACTCATGAAGCCAGACAAAGGGACAGGCGTAGTGTTAATGAACTATACGGACTATAGTCAGGCGATGTTACAAATTCTGAATGACAAATCAAAATTTAAACGCGAAGAGGTACAACGCGACACTACGGCAAAATTAGAAAATTCCATAACGAAGATTCTAAACCGAATTATTTCGAAGGTCGAGGCTAAACAAGAAATCGACATAGAGCACAAAAATGCTTTCATTACAGAATGCAAACATGCCAAGCCCGTAGGTTCAACGCAACCGATATTATATGGGTTGCCCAAGGTTCACAAAATGACCAACAATGAAGGACTTCCGCCTTTCAGGCCCATTTTATCTA
Source organism: Eudiplozoon nipponicum (assembly GCA_029291075.1). Classification (NCBI taxonomy): domain Eukaryota; kingdom Metazoa; phylum Platyhelminthes; class Monogenea; order Mazocraeidea; family Diplozoidae; genus Eudiplozoon; species Eudiplozoon nipponicum. The sequence continues at coordinate 46,593 of JAQBSW010004200.1, forward strand.
TGATAAATTCCCCACAGCACAAGGCACCCCTCTTTAATAGTTTTTGAGGGAGATGCTGATTTATTCTAGTTTCGAGCCTCCTTTTTGATCTGCCGATGTACTGAGCGTTGCAGGTACATTGAAATTTGTATACAGACAAAGGTGTTGACGTCACAGAGAGGCTATCTTTTTCATTCGTGCGCATCAGTTTTGTTGTGTTGAACACCACTCTCACCCGTATTGATGGAAACTGTGCTTTTGTCGCTCGAATTACTTTTCGTTTGAAGATTTCCGCTGGAAGATCACCTCCAAAGGGAACACTAAGCGTTACTATCTGGGGAGTTTGATTTTCTTCCAAATTGGCCTCGATTTTGTTGCGTTGCCTCAAGTTGCATTCGATGAACCAGTCCGGATAGCCATTATTTCTCAACGCTTCGCGAAGCAAATTTAGCTCTACTTCAATGTTGTCCGGTGAACAAATCCTGCGTATTCGTGTGCCCAAATTTATTATTAGGTTCCTTTTGTACGCCCTTGGCACACTACTCATACCTTTGTCTGTATACAAATTTCAATGTACCTGCAACGCTCAGTACATCGGCAGATCAAAAATGAGGCTCGAAACTAGAATAAATCAGCATCTCTCTCAAAAACTATTAAAGAGAGGTGCAGCTCCTGCACAAAAATCAGCAATTTGCGAACATGTACTACTCACAGGTCATGCTGTTAGTAGTAACAATTTTTCAGTTCTCTACAAGGCAAAAACAGAGAAAATGCTTCTGGCTTTTGAAGCTATTGCAATTAATAAGCTGAAGCCCTGCTTAAATGTGCAGAAAATAATTCAAAAAGAAATTAAATTGGACTGGAACAAAGACATAACCGACGCCTTTAAAAATAGCCAACGCTTCGCAAAATACGACACATACATCAATTACGGACGCAATTACAATGAAAGCGATGACACACCAAATGACGTTACGCAAAAGGAGTGGTCTAAATTGCGCAAAAGCAGTGGTCTAAATTGCGCAAATAAAAGGCTAGCATATTATCTATACAACCTCGACCTGCGCGGAATCCGGCCTGTTCTTCTCTTGTTTGTGATTCACGTGAAGCGCTAAGACGACGTAGGATAATCGAAGCAAATAACCTTGATACGACCGGAGTCAAACTTATACCACGATGGTTATCGCACGAATTACGATTGCCTTTTTTGAAGATGGGAATGATGGTCAACTCATTCCAGTCAAGTGGTACGGTTTCCTCATTCCATATAGTATGAAAAAGTTTGGTCAACGCTCCTGAAATTATATCGCCACCATCCTTAAACAATCCCGGAAGCAGATCATCGGGGCCGGCGGCTTTGCGGCGCTTAAGAGATAGGATTGCATCGCGTACTTCTAACTCGGATGGTTCTTCGGGACTAACATTCCACACTGTTGATGCAGACATGCTTTCGGGAAGCGGAACTGACGCGGGTGGCCAAGAAAATTGATCTCTAAAGTGTTCAGCCCACCTGTCAAGACGACTTATTTTATCGGTTATTAATTCGTTGTTACTATCATTTATAGTTTCGCTAACTTTTAACTTTCTCGGACCTGTTGTGCGTATAAGTTGGAACAAACAGCGACTGCTACCTGACGCGAAAGCTAATTCCATTTCTTCAGCCTTTCTGCTCCAAAAGTTTTCGAGATCGCCTTTTAGACTGCGTTTAAGTTGGCGTCTTATATTGCGACGGGTATTATTATGAGTCGAGCCAGGTGGAATTTGGCGCCTTATTTCGAGTATCTCCATAGATTTTACAGAGAGCCAGTGATTATTTCTACGGGGGCCTGCTATGCCACATACAGTAGTACCTGCATTGTGCATAGTGGAACTTATCTTGGTCCAAAGTATATTCGGATTTTCGCTATTCAGACCAGTTAGATTAGCCTTAAGAATATTTTCAGTTTTGTCGGATGGACGGTTGTTCGAGTTTGCCTACATCAATTTGGGGTTTATTCTTAATTATTTTCCCGGAAAATTTAGAGCAAATCTACAACGGATAAGTGCATGGTCCGAGTCGACATAAGTGTTCCACAAAGAGCGACAATCCTGGATGCAACCACGCCATCAATAACTAATTGCTACATGATCTATTTGAGTCCACGGTTGTCCGGGTGCTGGAGGACGTCATGTAGCGCAACGTTTAACACTACGTCTGAAATTTGTACTACTTAAATATAGTCTATGTTCAGCGCAGCTATCCTAAAGCCGTTCACCATTATCATTGCGAGTCGAGCTTAGAGTGTATCTTCCACCTAAATGAAATTCTGTGTTGCTTAAGCGACCAACTTGAGCATTCATGTCACCCATAACCAGGACTATATCCGAACTTCGTGCTTTACTTAGTAAGGAGCTTAATTCGGAGTAAAAGGCGTCCTTGCTTTCTTCTGTGCTGCAATCGGTAGGAGCATATGCAGATACAACGAAGAGGCAACGATGGTAACGGTTTTCTGCTTTGATTTTAGTAGATGTATTTAAACGTGCCGCACACAATCGACTATTTAAAGGTATCCATTCAATTAAGCAAGCTTCAGCTCGCGCGCTAAGGGCAATACCAACGCCCCATTTACCGGCTTGAGAGGACTCTGTGGAACCAGATGTTCGAAGCCAATAACGCGTAGATAGGGATGGTGCAACTAGTTCTGTAATACACGTAGGATCCTGTATTCTGGTTTCAGATACGCAACATATGTCGATTTCTAATTTATCCAACGTACGAGCAAGAGATTCTTGCTGTCCAAGTTGTTTTAATGTTCGCACATTAAATGCGCCTACGTTAAAACCTAACTTAGGTTTAATGAATGATCGTCTACAAGAACCATTTTCGATATTTGGCAACCTAGTATTGGGCTCAGTGTTATGATCTGGACCAACCATATTTATAGTATCTAAAAGAGAGTTATTGTAAGATTGAGAAGAGGAAGGGGAAGGAATGGACGCAGAATCGAATATAGAATTGGAGTTGCCTGCAGTAGCCTGTTTTCGCTTATCCACCCTGCACGGCTCAGCAGATAAGGCGACCCTTTTTATACTGCGCGACGGCCGATGCAGTATGTAATTATTGTAAGTTGTACTTGTCATGGTTATATGTGGACTGTAAAAGAACACTAGATCGCCTATTCCAAATGATGGTTTTTATTCTGAGTTTTCCTTCTCCTAGATACTCTGCCAACCAAAGCTGATGAGCACTATCTGCCCAGATGCCAGTGGCCAGAGTTTCCTTCAGCAGCCGAAACTTGCCCCTCACGTCTGGAACGCTTGCTCTCATTCCGTCACTACACATTTAACAAAACGTTACAGTGCAGTTAGACCAAACTCAAAGCTTCACATGAAACGGGATGATGGCTGTCCCTTTATGGCCCGGCAAGGTTCATGTTACCAATCCCGGGTCGACTAGCTTGAGCCCGCCGGTCGTCAAGCCGGAATTTCATGGCTACAGGCCAATATATATATATATATATATATAATAAATTAGCAATATTTTATATTTATCTAAATTTTATTAATTTAATTATTTATAATTATATATATATATTCTATAAAAACATCCATTTATATATATTAAATATATTATGTATATATATAATATTTCATATATACGTCCACTATATCTTATGCATAAGCATATAAGCAACCATGTGGATTCTACATCTATATATCTATAATATATACGTGTATACACCATGTATATAATATAAATATCATACAAGCAACATTGAGTCCCTCAACGGATAAATTATGTCAGTCAAAACGCTTTTGTTAATACTTATATATCTATTATTATGTCTATGCATATATATAGCTATATATATACATATGTATCTTTAAGCAATTAAATGGGTTCTTGAACTTCAAGTGCCTAAAATTCAGCTTGATGTGTTGAGCGGTTCTATTTTTTCTTTCTGATTCGGAGCACCTGAAAATGTACAATTTCCAATATTTTACCGACCTACGAGTGCCATAAATTGTTCCGTACAATAAAAATATAGTCAAATCCACCACAGGAAGGCAAAACTGAGGAAAAAGATTCAACATTTGAGCTTTAAGGCAAGACAAAATCGGCGTTTGAATTTATAAATAGATCGTTATTGAAGCATAAAAGAATTATAAGTATTTTTTGAAATTTGATTGCGGAGTGTCAGCTTCATAATCTCCAATGCCGCGTTTTGCATACGCGGGTAGTAGCTTTGCACGGACAGTTTCAAAAAGATCCGATTGATCACAATTTCCAATTTCGTTTTGTCTTCGATCGGGCTGAGTTTGTGTTTGTCGCAATGGAACTACGGTTCTATCACATATTTGTTCTCCAATGCCGCGTTTTGCGTACGCGGGTAGTAGCTTTGCATGGAAAGTTTTACAAAGATCCGATTGGTCACAATTTTCAATTTTGTTTTTTCGTCGATCGGGCTGAGTTTGTATTCGTCCCAACAAAGATGTTACAGAACCGCATTTCCATTGGGGCGAATACAAACTCAGCTCGATCGAAGATAAAACAAAATTAGAAATTGTGATCAACCAGATCTTTGTGAAACTGTCCGTGTAAAGCTACTACCCGCGTACGCAAAACGCGGCATTGGAGAAAGAATTATAAAGCAGTCGTATATAATCCAATGAAAAATACCTTGTATATGCCTGTTTTATATTATATATACTTCTACAAAAGGATTTATTTCTAAATTCGGCTGCAGTTGTCATTGCTTCAAATGCATCCAAAGAGCGTAAGAAGAAGTACGTAACTGAAGAATTAGCGTTGAATTTAAAATATAATGTAAGCAAAAGGTTGAACAGTGATAGTGCAACTGATGACGAAATCCGTAGACAACTGAATCATGGCTACATACATTGTAAAGTTACGCGATGTCCTTGCGAAATACACAGCTCACCATACCACAAAGGATGTTTCAGAATATGTTGCTGTTATAAGACTTATAGCAAAAGCCTTGTTGCCTCAAGTGCAAGCCGTACTTGATAGAGCGCTCGAGTATTTTGAACATGATTTTTACGTGTTGGCCTAAGTTTTTTTATTGTAAGATAGGCGTGTACTACAATTAAACAATCGTTGATTATGCGAGTGGTGGTAACATTCTTTAAATCAAGTATGCGAGATTTAAGTAAACACCAATTGTTATTTACAACCTAATAAGGACGAAATAGATAGATAGAAGTATAGTATGGTAGTACTCACGATGAACGTCTCTTCATGTATGAGGAAATGGCTAACAGTTGCACACGACAGCTCTTTCATTATGGATAGATTATTCACGATTTTGATTTGATGATCGTGGATGTTCACGTGCAGAACACTTTCGAATAGATCCGTGATTGTTTTCATGTTTGCTTTTCGACGATGACCCGTTTTTATTCCAAAGAACTATCAGATTAACGAAAATTAAAATTTGTAAACATGGTTTTAGGTCGACTCTGGTTAATTTTGGTAAATTTTCTTTTACTGAGCAGGAAAGTGGTATATATATATATATATATATATATATATATATATATATATATATGGTATTATTCATATGATTGAATTTAACCCACCGAGGGAAGTTTCCTAATCACCGCTGTTTATTATAACTGCGCTGTGGTCTTTATATAAATACCTGACCCATTAATTACTTACATAAGCCGTGTATAAACTAAGAATTGTATAGTAGAAAAGCAGTAAATTCATACGTTTGCTGGGGATGGATTCCCCATGAATTTGAATAACAAGCGAAGCTACCTTTGTGGATTAGATAGCAGGATGTTTAATTGGCTTTTCCACTCATTGCTTCAACAAATAAAGTCTACGTACTCTAACTAGATTCATGTCCAGCCATACAAAAGTCACTGCCATATAACCATAAGGAGTGAAAAATATATAAATAACAACAGAAATAATATTTTAAACAAATTATTAGTGAGATTTACGAGAGAGAAGAAATACCTAGTTACTATGAGTAAATTTATCAGGATAACTCACAAAAATGAGGCAAACTAAACCTGTCCACAACAACATTATGTCCAAGGTAGCATTCGGACAAGGCAACATCAGCGATTCTGCCTCCTTTCCTTCCCCTTCCTCTTATTAATCTTACAATAACGCTCTTTTAGATACAATAAATTTAATTTGTGTTGATCATATCACTGAACCCAATATCGGGTTGCCAAATATCGAAAATAGATTAAGTAGACTATTATTCATCAAACCTAGGTTAGGTTTTAACATAGGTGCATTTTATATGCGAACATTAAAACAACATTGACAACAAGAATCTCTTGCACGTACGTTGGATAAATTAGAAATCGACATATGTTGCATATCTGAAACCAGAATACAGGACTCTACGTGCATTACAGAACTGTTTTCACCAGCCCTATCTTCGCATGATTGGCTTCGAACATCTGGTTCCACAGAGTTCTCTAAAGCCGGTAAATGGGGCGTTGGTATTGTCCTTAGCGTACGGGCCGAAGCTTGCTTAACTAGATTAGAAGGTGTTAAATCAAAAAGTCGAATAGAAACAGTCTGTTCGTAAATTTTGCTGCCTGGTAATGCTGTTTGACAATTAGCTGTCTACGAAATTAACCAAATGAGCGAACATAAGTTTACAAAATTGTTCTTGCGCTGTCCGCAGCATAAGTAAGGACTAACAGTATTCATGACTTGTTTAGTATTAAATAGACGCGATTTCAGAATAATTGGAATAGTTTGAGAAAAGCACATGCACACGTTTACACTTCTTCAACTAAGCTGATCCGTAGCCATAGAAATTTCTAGCCTGACAACCGGCGGGAAAAACTACGTAATGGTATAATGACCATTGGCGAGTCTAATAGGACACAACTATCACCTCATTTCATGTGAAGCCTCGAGTTTTGTCTAACTACGCGGTAGCACTTAGTGTTAAATTGGCAGTGTCGAAATGAAAGCAAGCGTAACAGACGCGTAGGGCAAGTTTCGGCTGCTGATGGTGTGGCAATGGCCACCTTTAAGACAAATAATGAACAAAGTGTCTTATCTAGGGCAGACAGTATTTCAACAGAAATTCCTCGCAGAAGCGCCCGTATAAGAATGAAGCAGTCAGCCCAATGAGAAAAGCAGACTTCGAGCTGAAGTGAACATAAATTAATTAATGTGTAAATTTGTTTTATTAAATCGATGCTCGTTGTGCGAGCAAAATTCTATATATAATTGAGTAAAAATAAAGCATTTGTGGTACATTTAATATGTCTTCTGATGGGTTGGAAACGTTGATTCAGGCATTGACTTCTCAAATGAATAATTTAACTGCAGAATTAGGCATAATTAAGGCTCGTCTAGACGATACGCTAATAATAAACACGGAAGACATACAAGTACGTGGACCATCCAACATAGGTGGACAAAACAATGGCGACCGCGCCAGGATGCCATTGTTTTGTGGTTCTCGAAGCTTACCAAGTCTTTACCCGGCTTGCAACCACATGAGGCCATCATGTTCATGCTGCTGGATCCTACCAGATACGGTGAAATATCCAGCGCCCAGGGAGGCCTTGAAGAGAGACTTCAGGCTCTTCAAAGTTCGGCCATAATGACAAACAAAGTGGCAGCTGCATCTCCACGCATGGGTCCAGTTACGACATCTGACAGGAGCGACATACCGTATTGGAATTCTTCGCGGCATAATAAGCAGTTCCGCGACAGAAGGCAACAGCCAGTGGCCTGGAAGCAAAGTCAGTATATAAGGACTCCAGCTCCGACGAATACGACGTATAAGCGTCAGCAAAACCCATGTACTGCTCCTCGAGAACGGCCAGTGCAGTGGGGTAACAGGGTGCACAATCTCACAAATAAAGGTGGGAGAGAGCAGGGCACAAATATTAATCCTTTGGTGGCTCCGACGGGTAGATCGAATGAAGACCAGCAGAACAAACAAAAAAGTGGTCCGAACCAGATGGCCTTTGAAGAAAAGGAAGTGTGGGAAACATTGCCAAATGTAAGAATTTTCATTAAAGTTAAATTTTTAGAACTCTTCAACGGACAGCCAGTAATAATGCAATTGGATACTGGAGCTGATGTATCGGTACTACCATTGACTTGGCCATTGAACAATGTAAAACCTACGAAAGCAAGTTTATGTCAGGCATCGGGCGCATCGATGGTGGCTGTGGGCGAGTGGGACACGAAGTTGTTAATAAATGAAAATGTCTATCATATGTCTTTTGTTGTTTCGAATACGCAAACGCCCTTATTGGGACTTGATTTCATTAGAAAATGGGTTAAGACGATAGACTGTCAAAATAAACGTGTATGCCTATCGCGGCCTGAGGGAATAAGTTCAATAAAGTCTATATGTACCCCTAAGATGCAAGAGGAGACCAGTTGTCTGCCTGGGTGGTGGAAGAATCTTCAAACCCAATATAACATTATATTCCAACTGCCTGATTGTAGCGAGCGTCCAGGGCCGACGGTCGACCAGTTTAAGCTATGGCTAGAACTAAATGACGGTTACGAACCACCAAAAGTATATGGTGCTCCTCCAAAGAAATTAGCAGCAGCGACTCGAGCAACCCAAGAAATGATAGAAGCCGGCGTTCTTGAACCGTCAACATCTGTTTTTCGTGCTCCGATGGTTTATGTTACGAAAAAGGATGGTTCGCTCCGACCAGCGGCTGATTTTAGGCAATTGAACTCAGTAACTAAACCGGACCCGTATCCCATGCCGGCTCTGCGTGATCTGTTCTTACAGCTAGCGGGAGGCAAATGGTTTGCCGTGCTTGATCTTAAACAGGGATTTTGGCAAATAGGCGTGCGGCCCGAAGACCGATGGAAGTTAGCGGTACAAGTACCCCAAGGTCATTTCCAATTCACCCGGGTACCATTTGGCCTTAAAAACGCTCCGAAAGTGTTCCAAAGAATGATGGACTCGTTCGTGTCTGACTTAACTTGTACAACAATTTACGTAGACGATGTTATTAGATGGGCCACTACTGAACACGAATTATGTGTGAGGTTGCAGAAGATGATGGCCAAAGCTGTAGAATGGCGATTACATTTTAATCCAGAAAAGGTACAGATAGGTCAAGAAGTGCGGTTCTTGGGGCACTTAGTCTCAGCGGACGGATGCATGCCGTTAGATTCGAATGTACAACCTATCAGGGATTATCCGGTGCCTACTACTAGAAAACAATTGCGCCGGTTTATTGGTATGGTGAATTTCTATAGACCATACCTCGCAGGGATGGCGGTTACGCAACAGCCATTATTTCAGTTAACTAGTTCCAAGATACCATTTCGTTGGACGGAGGAGGCTCAACAAGCGTTTGTGCTATGTAAGCAGAAATTAATAGATGCAACTATTTTGTCTTTCCCGGTAGGTAATATGTCAATTGTTACAGACGCGTCAGATATTGTTATAGGAGCAGTGTTACAAGCTGATGGACGTCCTGCGCAATATATAAGTCGCACACTCACTAAGGCGGAACAGAACTATACAGTCACAGAAAAAGAATTACTTGCCGTACAATGGGCGCTGCGGAAGTTTAGATATTTTGTCATCGGGGGACACGTGGACGTCTTTACCGACCACAAAGCGCTAGTGCATTGGAGATCACTATGTATTGAGAAGAAACGTGTACATCGAGCCATTGAAGAACTAGAAGAGTACGATATATCAATTCATCATAGAGCAGGAATCGAGAATGCGGCGGCCGATGCGCTCAGCAGAATTTCCGCTGTGCGGGTTTCGCCGCTTATAAAAGTCTCTGAAGAACAGGGAAGAGATGCTACATGTCAGGAAATAGTCAATCAATTAAAAAACGGCACAGTGGTGTCTGCACCATATAAAACGTTGAGTCTACAGAACGGCCTGTTGGTGCGGAAAGAAGGACAAACAGTGCAATGGTTTGTGCCAGAATCTATAAGAACAGAATTAATGGCCTTTTGGCATGAAACGTTAGGACATCCCGGCGCTGGGCGGCTCATTGAGACAGTGCAGTCACGATTGTATTGGCCTGGCATGTCCAAAGAAATTCGTAGCTATTGTCAACAGTGCACTACATGCCAACGTTGTAAACCACAAAAACGAGAAAAGGTCACTCCGATTGCTTTCAATGCCACTGCACGGAACGAGTTTCTGCATATCGACCTGGTAGGTCCACTGCCGGTAGTTCGCGGCGGTGTGTCCTATGTGTTTTCCATGGTCGATAAGTTTACCCGATGGGTCGAGTTTGTACCACTGAAGACGATCACAACAGAAAAGATTATAACGTGCTTAGAAGAGCGATGGCTCAGTCGATTCGGTGCACCACAAGTTATTGTTACCGATCAAGGCGCACAGTTTGAGTCGAAAGAATTTAATCAGTGGTGCAAAGACCTTGACATAAAGCATTCCCGCACAGCCACTTATCACCCGCAAACCAATGCGACAGCTCAGTGCGCACATAGGACGATGAAAGAGGTACTACGATGTTGGTGCCACGAGACCACGGGAACGTGGAGAGACAAATTACATTTGGTCGAGCGGGCCATGCGCTTTACTGTCTCAACAGCTACAGGATTCGCTCCAACGACCATAGTCTATGGAGGACACATAAGACTGCCAGGTGAACCGGTAATCCAAGGATCCCATGAGCGCTGCACCATAGCGGATATTCAGGAACGACTAAAACAGTTAACTGAATATGTAGGCGGATAGTGCTCATCAGCCTTGGTTGGCAGACTATCTAAGAGAAGGAAAACTCCGAATGAGCGACCTAGTGTTCTTTCACAGCCCAAACATAACTATGAACAACTACATTCAGCTATAAAAAATGATATTCTACTACTTAGAAAATTTTGGCTTATTTCAGACATTTCAAAAATCGATAACAGAAAATTTTTCAGTTTGAAACGTGCAGTTATTTCTGCATCATTTTCTCCTGCATATACTAGCGATGACTGCAAAAGTATTATTATTATTATTATTATTATTATTATTTAAAAATATTATTACTGTTTTATAACAATGATAATAGAATACATTTATTGGACAAAAAAGACCAAATAGCTCATAATGGCGTATACTTTTGTAATTTATTACTGGCAAAAATACTAAATGGAAACAAGGGATACCTTTCAAAAATAACGGTTAATAGTGTGATTTTGTGGTAGGAAATCGAAATCAGCCAAATACCGCAATGTCTGCACACAAGCAACTAGCTAGAATGCAATAGACTGCGAAGATGAAAATTGAAGAACGAGTAAATGGAGCGCTAGAAAGTATATCAGGTTAATTAGCCTGAATAAAAAGGGTAGAATATTTAAATATTGATCCTGGGAGCAAAACATTGGGAATGGCAAAATCAACTGTTAAGTACTAGAGTTCAGTAATGTAGCTAAAGAATGCGGTTATGGGCAGCATATAAATTGTCTATGGTCAATTGAAACGTGCTCCACACAATACTAAACCTTTGGTTTCGCTGTCTTATACACAAACTGGGATGGTTAAAGTGACTAGGCTATGGTATATTATGACTTATATATGGGTCCCCATTATCAGAAAACTATCAAGTAATTATAAGATAAAGGCACCGTATCCTTACTACCTTGAAGACATTGTTAAACAAATATCTATTGGAAATTATGGACCAATGTTTCCTTTTCAAATATGCTTAATTCTGAATTATAGGCACGTGCTCTTTTATAACTACCGTGAACGATTCAGATCGGCGTATATATTTTAGCTCTTTATCCAAGTTTCTTTCATTATGCCAGCTACTTTCCTACCCTATTATTCATAACCAGAATTAGATCATGTATAATGATTCATCGGTATTTTTTTGCAGTAGTAAGAGCTCTAAATTTTGAGATTGGCTCCAGCGTTCAACAGAGATGTGTCGTTTCAACCCTGTTTAATTATACTGTCAATGCAGTCTTATCTGAGGTCATCGCATTACTCTTTGAAGTGGAGAATGGTGGTGGCGACTGCATTGTTGACTTAAAATACGCTGACATTCTGAAGGCAGAATAGGAAGACTGGCTTCAGAGAAAAGCTGGTTGTGCTCGAGAAGCGTCTACCTGTTACTGCTCGAAGTTAAACGTATAAAAAGGATCTTTATGGTCAATATTAATCATGAGCAGCAGATCGCGCTAAATGGTGCCCTACTATTATTCGTCAAGATTTAATTTATTTTAGATATCTGGTAACTCAAGACGGATCGGCCTCTGATGAGATTTGCAGACGTATTAGCTTAGCAGCTACTACATTTGGAAAATTGTGCTGGTCACATTAGAATCGCACGTCTATTTCATTGAGTACGATGCCCAGTGTCTTTATTTCAAGCATACTGTTAGTCCTGCTTTATGCTGCAGTCTTGCGAGATGACACTAATGCGGCCAGCGACTGGACACCTGTTTTAGTCGATTTATTCGGTAGATTTGGTTTAGGTCATTGAAAGTTAAACATTAGGGGGTACTAATCAAGCGAAAATTTACGAGCCGCCCAGTTATATAAAACCCTTCGTTAATGTTCCATCACAATCGAACCTTGTTAGGGAACGTCGACTGCGATGGTCGGGACACTGTTTTAGAAGGATAATCTCACATTCTGCTCATCAGACTACCGAAACAACTCTGGTGGTTGGCTGAAACCACATGCAATTTAGACCAGCCATCCTTTGGCCGGATATTATTTTTCGTCATATTAGCTACTTAATAATGGCGTTCCGTCCACATACTGACCAAGAGATAATGGACTGAGCAAAGACATGGAAGTCTGTCGGCAATCCGAATTCAACGGCGAGGCATGGTTAATTATTCCTCATCGGCAATGCTTCCTCTGTAGATCATCGTTCAGTGAAATCTAGGTCTTCGTTTTTTGTATTGTTGTTATTTATTGTAAGAATAATATAATGATGATGTTGATTTTATTACAATAAATGAAGGTCCTAGTGACAAGTTACAAAGCGTGGTTCAGATTTTGATAGAATTTATTGTAACAAGTGCATGGCGATTCTATTGTTAAACCAAATACAATCCCGCCGAGATTTATTTATTGATCAATGTTCATTAAACAGGAAATCAAATAAAAATTATCGTGAGTGTTCAGCCTTCTCACCTTAGAAGATTTGTAAATTTTATTGTCAGAATACTAAAAATATTATTGTCGTTAACATTAGAGGATACTTATAGCAATATCGAAAATTTTCTAATTATGAACTTAGCGATGTTGATACAACGATAAGTTTGCTTGTGGCTTAAATATTGAACTATATATGTCATACTATGACATTAATAAGTTAAAGTGTTAAAAGTCTTTTTGACGTCCCATTATTAATTTTTTAACAGGTTAGAAGTGTTCCTATTGTGGCTAATATATTCGTGTATGGTGATTATGTCTTGCAACCGGTTAAATACAATGGGGTTGGTGTTTATATAAAACTCGCAAACTTGATTTTGAAAAGAGTTACAACCACAGGCTCAATCATTGCTGGTTTAATTGTATAACTTTTATACGGAAAGATGAAAATTTCTAATCTTCGTGGCTCCATTAAATTGTGCAGCCGACATCACCAGCCAAGTAAAATATGCGAGATTACTAGAATTGTGAGCCACATCTAATTTTGCTTGCCTTTTATATGAATTGCGCTGCTATGTTAGTCGTCATGCTTTGATGATGATCATGGAAGATCGAAACGTGTCAGTAAGTGTGACTGACGGTTATCTTGCTTTGCTCGACTGTTCTTTTAGAAAGTGCACATTTGTAACTGTAATTTTATATTAGATATTGGGCTAATGTACATTTTATACGAAAAAATGGTGATTATGAGGTGAAAATTTCGCGGGACTAGCTAATCCTATGATTGAATTCAACTTCAAGCTAGAGCGGGAGAGGCGGGGAGAGAGAGACAGAGAGAGAGAGAGAGAGAGAGAGACAGAGAGAGAGAGAGAGAGAGAGAGAGAGAGAGAGAGAGAGAGAGAGAGAGAGAGAGAGAGAGAGAGAGAGAGAGAGAGAGACAGAGAGAGAGAGAGAGAGAGAGAGAGAGAGAGAGAGAGAGAGAGAGAGAGAGAGAGAGAGAGAGAGAGAGAGAGAGAGAGAGAGAGAGAGAGAGAGAGAGAGAGAGAGAGAGAGAGAGAGAGAGAGAGAGAGAGAGAGAGAGAGAGAGAGAGAGAGAGAGAGACAGAGAGAGAGAGAGAGAGAGAGAGAGAGAGAGAGAGAGAGAGAGAGAGAGAGAGAGAGAGAGAGAGAGAGAGAGAGAGAGAGAGAGAGAGAGAGAGAGAGAGAGAGAGAGAGAGAGAGAGAGAGAGAGAGAGAGAGAGAGAGAGAGAGAGAGAGAGAGAGAGAGAGAGAGAGAGAGAGAGAGAGAGAGAGAGAGAGAGAGAGAGAGAGAGAGAGAGAGAGAGAGAGAGAGAGAGAGAGAGAGAGAGAGAGAGAGAGAGAGAGAGAGAGAGAGAGAGAGAGAGAGAGAGAGAGAGAGAGAGAGAGAGAGAGAGAGAGAGAGAGAGAGAGAGAGAGAGAGAGAGAGAGAGAGAGAGAGAGAGAGAGAGAGAGAGAGAGAGAGAGAGAGAGAGAGAGAGAGAGAGAGAGAGAGAGAGAGAGAGAGAGAGAGAGAGAGAGAGAGAGAGAGAGAGAGAGAGAGAGAGAGAGAGAGATAGAGATAGAGATAGAGATAGAGATAGAGATAGAGATAGAGATAGAGATAGAGATAGAGATAGAGATAGAGATAGAGATAGAGATAGAGATAGAGATAGAGATAGAGATAGAGATAGAGATAGAGATAGAGATAGAGATAGAGATAGAGATAGAGATAGAGATAGAGATAGAGATAGAGATAGAGATAGAGATAGAGAGAGAGAGACTTTAAAGTAAAACAGTCTACAGATAACGAGCAAGTGTTACAAATTTTCAGCGAAATTTTACATGAATATTTAACATTTGCCAATAACAGGCGGTGATGCACGTAGATTTAGAATCGTATAGGGTAAATCGCATGAATTTCAAGTTGATTATAAGCTATTGATTAAGCCAGATTATGAGTGTGGAAATCGTTCAATATTTAGCTACTAAACTTATTTGAAATCAAACATGTGCATTAGGTGGCCTATTTTCTAATCAAATTGAAAGAATTGCACCATTGAAAACATCCGGTGTTCATGAAATTAATTTAGGGATTTTAATCTTTCGCATATGAGTGAAACCATGGACTCACTAATGTTAGAACATGAGAGCATAAAACAGCTTTTAAATATTTTACACATTAATCAGTTTAATCTTTCGCAACATTGATTGGAAACAAGCTATATTTCAACTGCAATGGATGTGAGTTGATAGAGTTTTGTCAATGGAAATGTTTGACAAGATTTTGTATGAAATCAATTATGAAGAGATCTTAATGAATGCTACTTACTTACTTTACTTTACTGCGGCTGACTCCTTTTGGAGGATAAGCCGGCTCCAATGACATTTCATGGAGTTTCCTGGGAATTTGGTACAAGTGGTGTCCCCTCACCACTCGTAATGAATGCTACGTCTGTTTAAATAGCCGTTAGTTTCAATATTTGATATATTAGTTGAAAATGGTAGGAAATACCGTTTCGAATTGGTATAAGGGTAAATAGTTAGCAAAGGACTTAGAATTAAACCACTACATATTAGTTTCTAACATAAAGATCTACTGGTTAAATTATTTGAATTGCATACAGAAATTTTTATACTTTAAGCATATTTTTTTCATTTGACTGGAAGTCTTTATGCTTCGTTACTGTGTTTGGATTAACATACTAAGAGTTCTTGATCTTGAAATACTTTCTTGTACTATTCTACTAATCCTTTAGTGGCATGTTTACCAACTGTCTCGTATCTATCACTTGTATTTCTTTAATATATTATTTAAATACTAATTTTTTATCTTAAATTTGGCCGATTTCTGTAATTATTTCTTCGTTTGTGGAATAAAAGTTTTAATAAAATTTATAATATTATTTTCATGTAGAAAGACAAGGAAATTTTATCAGATATAAGAACCGTTTCTTTCTCAATTTCCATTCCATAATCTACAAATTAATATATATATATATATATATATATATATATATATATATATATATATATTGTATAAAATAAACATTACATCAGGTAGAAAGACAATTCATCCAGTACACCGGTTTCATTTTTGTTTGGAACTCGTTGAAACCGGTGTATCTGATGCAATGTTTAATTTATACTGATAACATGTATATAATGAAAATCCTACCATTAGATTTCAATTAAGTACATCTTCCCAAAGTGGCATAGTGTTTGTTGTATATTGACAGGTCAGGTGTACCAGTTAGAACTTTGGGTCTTAAGAGAGTTCAAATAGGTTCTATTTGCACAAAGATATAGCGAAACATTAAGATTTGAAACCAAATTTGATAAAATTGCCGATGGCGCAGCTTTCCTTGCTTATAATCAACAATACCCAGTGTAACTTACGTACACATTTCAGAATACGTCTCGCTAATTATACAAGAAAGCACTAGGACTTTCAGATCTGCGACAACAAGAGCTAATCATGTACAAATATCGCGAAAACTAGGCGATATTTTACGTTTTGAAGCATACAAATTTACAATATCGAATGGAACCTAACTATCAATGGTCAGGAAATGTCACCTCATAAATGTAGGAAGATTACAATTTGCAGATTTGCAACAACTAATGCACATCATACACAGATATTGGACAAACAGTACAAATTTTTATGTATAGAAGCCTTCACATTTAAGAATGGAAACGTAGCACATGTTACTATGATGAGAACACATTGTTCTCAAAGAACCGGGAAGGTAATAAGATTCGCAGAGCTGCAAAACTCAGTGCGCTTGACATATCCATTCTTAAATCGATGGCCAAGGCATAGGAACCAAAGCATAAAAATTTACTATTCAATGGTAACGAATATATCACTGGTCAAAATACATCGTACTCTAAGATGTCGAGTGAAAAAGCTATTTACTGACTTGTAACGAATGCGAATCCTATAACCATGTCCGATAAATCTGACTAATACACAGTTGTTAAAGCCTATAAGTCTGCAATATTGAATGCTTCTGAAGTATTTATTCCGCTCGTATCCGGCCTGACGACCGGCGTTTACAAGCATGAGTCTTGCCGGATCTAAAGGGACACAGCCATCATCTTGTTTCGATTGAATTCTCGAGTTTGGTCCAACTGCGCAATGTGACAAAATGAAATCAAGCGTGTCAATCGCGAAGAGAAAGTTTCGGCTGCTGAAGGAAACTTTGGACAGATATGGCCCATCAGCTTTGGTTGGTAGACTAACTATGAGAAGGAAAACTCGGAATAAAAACCATCCTCACTAGGAATGGGCGACCTAGTGTTCTTTTACTGTCCATATATGACAATGAACGATAAAAATTACAATAGCTACATATTGCATCGGCCGTCGCGCATTATAAAAAAGGGTCGCATTATCTGCTGAGCCATGCAGGGCGTATGAGTGAAATCGGATTACTGCAGGCAACTTTATCTCCGATTCAGCCTCCTTTTCTTCCCTTTCCTCTTTTCAATCTAACAATAACGCCCTTTAATATACTATGGATATGGTTTGTATTGACCATATCACCGAGCCCAGTATCAGGTTGGCAAATATCGAAAATAGTTTAAGTAGATTATAATTTATTAAACCTAGGTTTTCTGAACTTCTTGCTCTACTTAGTAAGGAACATATTTCGGAGTCAAAAGCGTCCTTGCTTTCGTCTGTGCTGCAATCGTTAGAAACATATGTAGATACAACGGTTTTATTACAGGTTTTTGCATTGATTGTAGTAGATGTATTTAAACGTTCCGCATAAAGTCGACTATTTAAAGGGATCCATTCAATTAAGTAAGCTTCAGCTCGTGTGCTAATAGCAATACCAACGCCCCATTTACCTGCTTGAGAGAACTCCGTGGAACCAGATGACCCAGGTCAATAACGCGTAGATGGGGATGGTGCAACCACTTCAGTAATGCACGTAGGATCCTATATTCTTGTTTCAGATACGCAACATACGTCGATTTTTAATTTATCCAATGTACGTGCAAGAGCTTCTTGTTGTCCTAGTTGTTTTAAGGTTCGCACATTAAACGCGCCTATGGTAAAACCTAACCTAGGTTTGATGAATGATAGTCTACTTAATCTATTTTCGATATTTGGCGACCCGATATTGGGCTCAGTGATATGATAAACAAAAAATACATTCATAGTATCTAACAGAGCGTTATTGTTAAATTAATATGAGGAAAGGCAAGGAAAAGTGGCAGAATCGGAGATAATGTTGCCTACAATAGCCAGATTTCGCCTATCCACTATGCACGGCTCAGCAGATAAGGCGACCCTTTTTATCCTGCGCGACGGGCAATAAAGCATGTAACTATTGTGATTGGTATAGTTCATTGTTATATGTGGAATTTAAAATGACACTAGGTCACCCATTCATAGTGAGGATGGTTTGGTATTCCGAGTTTTCCTTCTCGTGAATAGTCTGCCAATGAAGGCCGATGTGCAATATCTGCCCAGATGCCTGTGGCTAAAGTTACCTTCAGCATCTGAAACTTGCCCATGCGACAGGCACCCTTGCTCTCATTCAGTCACTACACGTTTAAAAATAAAATTTACTGCGCAGTTAGACCAAACTCGAGGATTTACATGAAACGGGATGATGGCTTTGTCCCTTTTAGATCCGGCAATTTTCATGCTACCATTCCCGGGCTGACTGGCTGGTGTCCGCCTGTGTCGGCTGGATTTTCTATGGCTTCCGGCCATTATTCAGATTTGTTGGATATGGTTATATGATGCGCAGTTGGTGTTACAAGTCTGGAAATAGCTCTTTTTTCTATATCTTTGAGCACGATATATTTTGACCTTTGATACATTCGTTAGTATCGAAATTTAGATTTATATGATTCGGTGCCTTGCCTAGGTCATTAATTCAAAAATGGATACATTATGCACACAGAGTGTTGCGGGTCTGGGAATCTTATCGTCTTCCCGCAACTTTGAGCTCGATGCGTTCTCATTGTTGAAACACGCGTTACACTTCCATTCTTAGATGTGCAGGTTTCCATACGTGCACATTTGCCCTGATTGTGAGATATGTGAGTATGATGTGCATTAGTTGCTGCTAATCTGCAAACCGTAAGCTTCCCACATTAGTGAGGTCACATCTCATGACCATTGATACCTAGGTTCCGTTCGATATTGTAAATTTGTATGATTCAAAACGTGAAATATAGCCTAGTTGTCGCAGGTCTGAAAGTCGTAATGCCTGCTTGCATAATTAAGCGAGATGTCTTCTAAACAAGTTTATGTGAGTTATACTCGACATTGTAGATTGTCAGCTAGGAAAACTGCGCCTATATCAGGTTTGACACGGCGTTAGAAGTCTGGAAATCGTTGTCTCTACAACATTGAGTATGTCGTCTTATTACGATAGATTCTTGTGCTGTACTGGGTGTGGGTGATATGTGGCCTTCGGCGCGTGTGGCTTGGCTATCTGTGTCCACAATTGGTGCAATATGCACACTATGAGTTGCAGAATTGTGAATCATAATGCTTACATGGGGACTTTATTCACGACGTCTTCACATCATTGTTTATTGTGTTCCACTCGATACTGTTGATTCATAGAACTGGAGACTTGAACCTTAGCCGTATGTGTCTTATATGAGTTTGTGATGGCTACTTGGTTTTCCAGATCTGCAATTGATAGTATTTTATAGAAGCTTTGAGCACGATATGTTCTGGCCATCAATACTTGAGGAACATTCGATATTGTAGAGTTATAGGCTTCAACACCTGCGCATTAGGCAGATTTGTCGGGCATGGTTATGGTATTACAAGTCTGCAAATAGATAATTCTCTTTACATCTTTGAGCACGATGTATTTTGACCATTGATAAATTAATAGGCTTCGGTACCTGTGACTTAGTCATTGATTCCAGAATGGGTATATTATGCGCATTGAGTGTAACGGGTCTGGGAATCTTATTGTCTTCGTGGAAAATTAGTGCGATGTGTTCTCTTCATTGAAACTTGCATTTCTCTTCTATTAGTAGATTTGCAGGCTTCTACATGGGCACCTTTGCGCTGCTTGTCCGATAAGTGTGCATGGTGTGCATTAGTTGTTGCAGATCTACAAACTGTAATATTCCCACATTTGTGAGGTCTATTGATTAGAATGAGTCGATCATCATTCCTATCTTCGAAAAGGAAATCGTAATTCGTGCGATAACCATCTTGGTATAAGTTTGACTCCAGTCGTGTCTAGGTTATTTGCTTCGATTATCCTACGTCATCGTAGCATTTCACGTGTATCATACATTAGAGAAGAACAAGAAGGAAGGTTTTATAGATAATATTTCTGAGCTGAGGGAAGTTCTTGAACAGCAACATTTGTATCACCGTCCCACAATAGCCGACATTCTTGAATTCAATGTGCATTTGACTCTGTGTATCGCAATGTTATATTCGATATTATGACGAAAGTGGAGTGCCCACAATTTTTCGTAATATACGCGCACTACACAAATACTTCTGGTCGCGTTACTGACTACAACAAATTAACGCTTCTTATGGTTATATGCCAGTAAAACATTAGTCAGTTTTGGCTTTTGTATGGCTAGGAATGGTGATGAGGATCAAGGAGGAGCTAACCAAAAGCATTAGTTTAAATATGACTTGATATTGCGTATAGTTTTCAACAGGTGTGTCGCTGTGGATTGTCTCAAACTCCGAAGCTAATATACCACGGGTTGAAATTTTTCATCGACCATATGAGGCGTTCTTAATAAGGCCGAAGTTAGACTATTGGACAAATTCCTTTTTCTATCCGATGCAGTGTTTAATTTTTACTGCCAAAATATATTATCCAAATCCGGCCTATATATATATATGTGTGTGTGTGTGTGTGTATAATCATGAGAAAAATAATCTGAAACTTTAATCGGGGAGAGAGTGTAAAATAGAGGAACTACCAATAGTTTGTGTGCATCGTGTTCAATTCAATCTAAATGACCGAACATTCGTTTTATAACATTTAAATACTGTTTTTTGCGAACAGCTAATATATATGCAAGTATGTATTAGGTATTGCGAACCTAGTAACAAATTAGTTCAGTTTTGACCAGAAGGATAAACCAAAGGCAGCATGAACGAAATGTATAATCTAATGCACATTCTTTTCGAGCTTACTGGCGTCTCATCAGTAGGAACCAAAGACATGCTGCCTTTGGTTTATCCTTCTTGTCACAACTGAACTAATTTGCTACTAGGTTCGCAACACTTAAAACATACATTCGTTTTATGTTGCTGTTTTTTGTTCACAGTGATTCACATATTGATATCTCATTATAGTAATTTATTTGGTGATTAACATTCAGACCACATATGGAGAATGTACGTGCGGGGTTTCAATGCTTTGTTGTGCAATTGCAGGCCTGTATTTACAGTTTGATTTGACACGGGTGTTTAAATTGCAATGATATGCTACTCTGGTTATTAAAAATTTGGTCAATCGGCCAAAGTAAGATGATCGGTAACTTACACATGCATATTGATAAATAATTTTTTAGGTCTATGTTAACGGCTACTTCTCTTTAATTGAACGTAAAGGCAAGTGTTGTACTTTCCATGACACCCGTAGTTTGGCTGCATTATATGTGCGTGTTAATACTACTTCTACATTCTTATGTATTGTGCGGTAATCAGCGTCCCCTTAAATGGTATGCTTACGTAAACAGCTGTCTTATCTAGTACTAAACGGGGTTGTTTCTTTTTAATTCTTCTTTTGGCAATTGACTCCATCAATTACCTAGGATGGCCACTATTCATCATTTTTTGAATCTGAACTAATCCGTTTTTCAATAATTGAAAAATAGCCGCGAAACGACCCGAAACTGCTATTATGCAAATACTATTCAGACGATGTTGGTTTGTTTAAAAAAAGCATGTTGCGCAACAGAGAATAGATCATTTGCCTGATTATCGGGTTGCGATCCGATGTGTTTGCATCCGCTGTCTTCCTGATTTCTCCAGAATTTTAGATCTTTGGATATGGAGATCTTTTTCAATGGAAAGCACATCAACTACTAAGTTGACAATCAATATGTCAAGTGGAAATTTTAGTTTTAACTGTCCCATTTATACTTGTTGTACATTGTCCTTTCCAGCTTTGTTTGTTGGATCGTGATTTTAAATCGATCTTAGTATAATTTTGTTTTAAAATCACTTTTATATACTCGTAAATTTCTGTTAATTGGTTTGTGAATTCGTGATAAATATATTTAATTTATGTCAGTTATGGATTTTTTTATTAGGTAATGCACACAGTAACAAATTAATTTAAATAGGATCAGAAAGATCTACGAAAGTCAGCATGAACGAAAGGTACAATCTCACCTACAATGCTTTTCATGCTTACTGCAGACTCATCAGTGAGAGCCGGTCCTACGCCCTAAGCTCACTTTTTCTTTGGTCAATAAATTTTGTACAGATGGACGATAGAATCTCCTATACGAACGTGTATTCGAGTATTAAAAGAGTTAACTTCATTTAAAGTTTTCAATATTACGACTTCAAAGCCAATTCATATATATATATATATATATATATATATATATATATATATATATATATATATATATATATATCTTAATAATATACTCCCATGCAAAAGTACCAACACAGTGGTTTTCAAGATACGGAGCCGGTACTGGCTTCAACACAGTAATTTTCAAGATATGCTAAATTTCACCAAAATCGAGAAATACAAATACTTCTGAACATCTGTTGTTCCAGCATATTAGGAATTCAATTAAGTTGGTACCATGTACTGGCTCGACATTTTGAAAACCGTTGTGATGGTTTCATTTATAGTTTCAGTATATATTATCTAGAGTGAGTTTGCTTTGAATTCGGATTGTCCAAGACTTTATAAGAAGTTAATTTCACTATTGCTTGTGTTCACCTTCATAAATGAGATTGCAATGTCTAATTGTCGCAGTTTCTCTACCGAATATATAGTGTATGTAAGGCGTAGTACCAACTCCTATTGATGAGTCGCCAGTAAGCAAAAAACGCGTTTACATGAGATTGTGTTTTATTCATGTTGACTTTAGTTTATCCTGCTGGTCCGTTTTGAATTCATTTGTTCCCAATAAGGACGAAACCGGTCTACTGGATGAATTGCCTTTTCTACACTATACAGTTCTTAGTTTATTCTGACATATCTAAGTAATTAATGGGTCTGGTGTTTATATCAAGACCGCAATCTTGATTATAATGATAATTCATTTGTTGTTTGATGTGCAATATCTAATACACAATTGAATGTGTATTAGCTCTCCGAAACAAGCAATATATAGTGTTAGTTGTGTTTGTTGCGTGTAAAGTATTTCCTGAATGAAGTTTTTTGTATGTGAGCTTGTTTAACTTATATGGTTGTGACGCGTAGGTGAAACTATTTCTAGATATAATTTAAACATCTAAACTGGTATAATCTGTTAAAATCGTATTCATTTTTACGAGGTATATCTGAAACTTAGGCGGTACACAACAGCTAGTGTCTATCATTTATTAGCAGTCGCAATATTGTGTGTATGCGTATAATTTGATATATCTATAGGCATCGTCATCTTCATCGTTGACAGCCTTTTATAACTGATGCCTCACTGCCATATAACCATGAGACTAATAAAAGGTAAAACATTTCGTTGACAAACAAACTTAAAATAATAATTTACAACAAGCAAAATATTGTTAGCGAGTGATTTATGAGGGGAGCATCTAATTGAAATGGAGATACTTACCGAGTTTGTGCTTGGAATTGAGTCAACCTATACCTTTACTCACATAATCTTGGCCAAGTTAGCTCTAAGACAAAGCGATATTTACAATAAAACGTGCGGTTTCCACGGTATCGTTTAATAAATAAACGGAGACTCACAGTGAACTCTGCCTCAACACGAAAAGAAAGTTATAATTTTATCGAAAATCGACAACAAGTTCGCCACTGAGCTCAGATCAATGTCATACAGCCTAGGATTTCCAACAAATATCTATCATGCGCATATTAACTTCATCCTTGTAGAAGAACGGTTCCGCTACTACGAAATTTCATTTTAGTTAGCTATAGCTGCTTCATTCATGTTAAGATTTCTCCACCGTGGTTCTTGCGCGAATTTGGCGCGGGCTGAGAGAAGAAAGCCTTACTGGGCAATCGAAGTGATGACATAAATATAACCTGATCGAGACAGTGCATTCGATGGAGCCTTATTTAACAATAATTGTTTGCGCGGGTGGTGGTAACAATTCTTTAAATCAAGTTTGCGCACTTGAAGTAAACACCAATTCCATTGTATTTAACCAGTCGTCGAACAACATAACAAAACTACCGCCATCCGTAACGCACTGATGCGTTTCGACCTTCCATGATCATCATCAGAGTACGACGGCAAACTGACTATCGAGGATCAAACCGCATTGAATATATATGGAAATCAAATTTAGATATGCGGCTCACACCTCTAGCAGTCTCGCATACATTGAACTTGACTGGAAATGTCGGCTGCACAATTTCTATGCAGTCACGATCATTAACTGTTTGCACCTTTCGCCACATATACATATATAGGTGATACAATTAAACAATCATTGATAGCGCGTGTGGTGATAACAAATTCCTTAAATAAATTTTACGAGCTTGAAGTAAACACCAATCCCATTGTATTTAACCAGTCGTCGAACAACATAACAAAACTACCGTCAGCCGTAATTGAAATGAACATTTGTATAATTAAACGAACATTGGTTGCGCGGGAAGTGATAACAATTATTATAATCTAGGTTGCGGTGTTGATATACACACTTGACACATTAATTACTTACATACGTCAGTATAAACTAAGAATTGTATAGTTTAGAATAGGCCATTAATCCAGTAGACCGGTTTCGTGTTTATTGGAAACTCATCAGGCACTGGCTTGAATTTATCGCGGACAGGGCTCGAACCTGGGGACGTCTGCTTCTAAATCTAGTTTTCTAACCACTGAGCCACCCTGCAGCACACTAATGACAGTTTTGGGGTGGTTAGTGGGAATTTCGTGTATAAATGTATGCCATATGCGCTACACTCAAAAAATTAAAAAATGACTAACCAAGTTATATTAGTTAGTATATAACTGAAAATTGCATTGCCATCAAATGGCCGACACGTCCTCATTGTGCGTTAAGGTTTACAACGAATTAACGCATAACTTTACAACCAGCAGTGGTGTTCGTCAAGGTTGTCCACTTTCCCCATTTTTGTTTAATTTTGTAATCGACGCTATTATGAACAACACTCTCTCACACATTCAGGACGCTGGAGTTGAAGTTCTCCCGGGAGATAAACTAGTCGATCTTGACTATGCGGACGATATCGTACTATTATTCGACAATCAGCATGCTGTCCAGACCACCTTAAATAGATTAGCGGACGTTGTTCCATCTTTCGGTATCAAATTCGCACCCTCTAAATGTAAGATACTGTTACAGGATCACCCACCACTCACTCCAACGTTGCGACTGCAGAATGAAGATCTTGACATAGTCGACAGGTTTACATATCTTGGGAGTTCTATCAATAACGTAGGCAATATATAACAATTAAATACTGTTTGTTGCGGAGAACTAAGATATATGCAAGGATTTATTAAG